>PITB01007039.1:0-85097 GCA_004024585.1 Paradoxurus hermaphroditus
GGCGGGGGGCGGGGGGATTGCTGGGGCGTGTGTAACCCTGTGCTTAGCATCGTAAGAACTGCCAAACTGGTTTCCAAAGTGGCCGCACCATTTGACGTTCCTACCAGCAAGCCGTAGGTCGGCTTTCTCTTCGTCCTCCCCAGCACTGGCTGTTGTCTGTGTCACAGGCTTGCTCGTGGGTGGGAAGTGGTTTCTCGTTGTGATTTTCATTTGTTTCCTTGGTGAAAACTCACGGTGAACGTCTTTCCATGTGATTATTCCGTTTACGTATCTTCTTTGGAGACACGTCCGTTCAGAGCCCTTGCCCGTTTTTTGTTTGGATTATTTGTCTTTTTACTGTTGAAGAATGGATACAGATTCCAACTAAGTCGCTTAACCTCGAGAGGCCTCAGTTTTGTCAGTGATGCTGTGGGAGAGTCCGATGTGGTGTCTGAGATCCAGGTCCCCACCTCCGCTGTCACAGTCACCTCGCTGGTCTAGGACTCTGAGTTCCGTTTTCCTCTCACGGTCTTGCTTCTGCCGCTTTACCCCAGAGATTATCTACCCCAGAGACTGAGTTGCTTGGGAGCCCTGCGAGCTGAATATTTTGGAAAAGTGTGTGTGTGCGTGTGTGTGCGTTCTAGGACAGCGGTCTGAGGAGTGGTGCTTGAAGGGGTAGGAAGCACAGAGGAGCAGAGGGCGGGAAGGCAGCTGGAGAAGGTAGAGAAAAGAACCTCCAAAAGTGGCATCTGTGACGTTCCCTTTTCTTCGACCGAGAAGAGTACTAGCAGGTGCGCAGCTGGCCTCTGTCTGCCGGGAGCCCGCTGGCGGCCCGCGCGGCCTCCGCACTGATATCGGTCATCAGGCCATTTGCCGAGAGCCTGCTTCATTTCACTTCCTGTCTTAGTGAGCTTCGTGAGGGCGCCGTTGGAAGAGCCAGGATGCCAGGCGGGCAGAGGCTAAGCACCCACTTAGTATATTAGTCCCGCGGCCCCAGGCATCCAGGCGCTGCTTCCCCTGGGCAGAGTGCTTTCCACTTAACCTCGTGGACTTTAACCTCACTGCGGGCGTGTGAGGAGGGCCTGGGGGATGAGGGAGAGTGACCTGGTTTCCCTTTCCTCCTGTCCCTCCTTGGACCTGGTGGCTCCAGGACACACCGTTGTGACAGCTCTTTCCCACGTTGGAATTGTCCCCCTCCGATACAGCTTAGCTCCTCCGTCTTCCCACGAATGGGGGACCTGCCCTCCTGGTGCCCTGTGTAGCTGCCCAGTCTGTCATCATCACGTGCAGAGCCTTTTATGTGGAAGCTACAGGAGTGGCGAATGAATGGGCTCGGGCACAAGATGACCAGCTCATAGGCCGGGAGCCCACAGCTTCAGGAAGGTGTGCGGGAAACGGCGCGAGGAGGCGAGGAGGCGGCGCCCACCGCAGGCAGCCGGAATCCGGCTGGAATCCGAGATTCTCTTCCCTCCGCCAGCCTGCCGCCGCATCTCATCTTGGCTAGCATCCTCTCCGGCGGCATCGCTCCTGCCCTGTGCCGTGTGCTCACGTCTCTTCTGCATGCCGCGAAGAAGCTCATGGGGACAGGCGCCCACCTACCTTGTGTTTCCTCAGCAGCCGACGGTGTCGAGCATCTTTTCATGTGCCTGTTGGTTGTTTGCGTATCTTCTTTGGAGAAATGTCCGGTGGTGAAGCAGCCTTGCGTTCCCTGTGCAAATCCACTTGGTCACGACGTAGCCTCCTTTCCCCGTGTTGGTGGGTTTGATTTGCTAGTAGTCCGGTGAATTTTTGGCATGTAGTTTTGTTTAATCATTAGAAAAGCGCGCTGAGGTTAGGGGCCTCACGAAGAAGCCAAGACAGGGTAGGCAGCGCCTGTGACTGCATGGTGACAGAACTGGGCCAGGAACGCCCGACTTTTGAATTTAGTCGGATTTTCTTTCTGGTGCCTCCACTTTGCCCCTCTTTACAAAGAAAAATTTTTTTTTAATATTTAATTTTGAGAGCGAGAGAGAGACATAAAGTATGAGCAGGGGAGAGGCAGAAAGAGAGGGAGACACAGAATCTGCAGCAGGCTCCAGTCTCTGAGCTGTCAGCACAGAGCCGGACGTGGGGCTTGATCTCACAAACTGCGAGATCATGACCTGAGCGGAAGTTGGACGCTTAACTGACTGAGCCCCCGGGCGCCGCCGCCCCTCTTCTTAGTGTAGATAACCAGCAGATCTCTTTCATTTGGGTGGTTGTCCTTTTTTAAAACCTCACCATTATCGCTTAGAGTGAAAATTCCCAGAGGGTGGTCTCGCTAACCCTCTTGTCACTTGGCCACACAGTTAGGACTTAACATTGGGTGCATTTTGGATGGGAATGAAATTTGTATCCTCGATTATTGATTTGATTGGAAACGTGCCCTTGTCTCCTCATGGAATCGGGAGCATTACTGAGCAAGGACACGCGTGTGAGTCTTTCTTATTTGAGTGCCCAGCGTCTGCTGTGCCCAAAGGCATAATAAAGGGGGTGGGAGGGGAAGCGTGCGTCTCTGTGGTGCCCACCTGAAAGTTACCCCTGAGGTGTCCCTCGCGTGCCCTGCCGGCTGCGTGTTCATCAGGTGTCGCCTTCTTCCTGCACCGTGTGCCCTATCACGCCCGCCTCTGCCTCCTTCCCACGTAGGGACTGGTTCACCCGAGACCGGGATCACCGAGAACTTGCCGATAGAATCTCAGCATTACATCTTTTGCTTTTCCTGCCTTTTCCGATGTGAGCACAGGCAGGCCGCAACCCATTTCACGTTGGGGTACACACATTTAGAGGCCCAGGAGCGCTCCGGGGCGGCTCAGGAGAGTGAGTAGGGGGACGTGGGCAGACATTTACCTCTAAGTGTGTATCGTTGGCAGATAGGTGTGAGTGCTTTCGCACCGTCATTGTCTGCAAGCAGCCCAGCTGCCTTCGGGCGCAGCACCGTCATCCGCCCTTGCTGTCTGCGAACGCCTGTGCTCCTGCTCTGCCGCCAAACGGGAGGGGGTGGTGACAGTTCATTTTAATGTTAGCCAAAGCCTGACGTCCCTGAGAATAGATCTTCCACAAAACAAGACCATATAGAAATTGCTCTCCAGATTATCCAGATTATCTGTTTTTGCTGGTTACTCGTGCCGCCTGTCCGAGGATGCGGGTGTTGGGGACTCACTTGCCTGTGCACTGATGGACTAAGTAATCGTTTGTACGTGCAGATAGATGGGATGCGGGAGTATCTGCACCCGCCGCCTCGGCTTGCGATCCAGCAGCACCGGCCCGGATGACCGGCAGGGTGTCTCGGGGCCGCTGGCGTCACCGGTAAAAAGCGTCTGCCACGTCTGCGTAGTTGAGAAGCGCAGCGTTGAGTCTCGGCCGCGGGCCCAGAGTACTTTTTTCCCTTAATTCTGGGGGGTTTCCCCTTTAATAGCTTTATTACGGTCTATTTGATGTACCGTCAAAACGCACACACTGAAAGTTCACACCTCGAAGCATTCTGATGTACGCGTGCGTCTCTGACGCTGTCACCACAATCAGGATCACGAACGTACTCATTACCCCCAGGCGCCCTTTCGTCTCTCTCTCCTCGCCAACCCCAGGGACCTGTCCTTGTCCTTAGGGACTGCCTCCTTTTGCTGTGGATTAGTCCCCCTCTTCCGGAATCCTGCACAAATGGAATCCCGCACTATGACGGCCCTTCTCGTCCGACTTCTTGCGCTCGGCACAGTCACCTGAGGCGAACCCGTGTTCTACAGATCGGTAGTGTGTTCTTTCTACAGTTTGTGGGCGTCTGTGTGCCCGCTGCCCTGCGGAGCGGCGCTCCGGGTGTTACCGATGAGCTGCCGTGAACATTCGTGCCGAGGACTTCGTGCGGGTGCAGGCCCCCGGTTTCCTGGCGCCGACCCCGCCGTCGCGTGCTCCGTGTGTCCAGCATGAGGAGTGGCCGGACCGTTTTCCGGAGTGGTTTGCAGCGTCGTGTTCCCGCTGGCAGGACTGCCGAGCCCTCCGGCAGCACGGGGTGTGGTCGGTCGTCACCGTGACTGTGGCAGCGCGTTCTGGCTCACCGTAGTTTTCATGGGCGCATCCCGGCGACTGACGCTGCCGAACATTGTCGATGTGCCTGCTGGCCACGCAGGAGTCCTCTCGGCGAAGGGCTCGTTCAGGTCTTTTGTCCGTTTTTTAATGAGATATAATTGCGTACGATTAATTAGGTTATTGAATCGTAAGTGTTCTTTGTGTATCCTAAATAGAGTTTCTCTGTCAGGTATGTTTTTGTCACTGTCTTCTTCCAGTCTGTGACTAGCTTTTCCATTCTCGTAACTCTTTCTTTTAAAGCTTGTTTTAAGTTTGCATATAGCATGGGGCGCCTGGGTGGCTCAGTCGGTCGAGTGTCCAACTCTTGATTTTGGCGGCTCAGGTCATGATCCCAGGGTCGTGAGATTGAGCCCTGCGTGAGCGTGGAGCCTGCTGGGAATTCTCTCTCTTCCCTCTGCCCCTCCCCCCATGCGTGCCTGCTCATTTTTTCTTTCTCTCTCTAAAATAAACTTTAAACAATAAAAATAAATTTGCATACAGTAACATATAGTATATTTTGAAGGGCAAAAGTTTTTAAATTGTTTTTTTAGTGTTTTATTTTTTGAGAGAGTGCAAGTGGGGGAGGGGCGGGGGGGCAGAGGATCCGAAGCGGGTTCCGTACTGACAACAGAGAACGGGGCGTGGGGCGCGAAATCCTGAACCGTGCCGTGAGATTGTGACTGGAGCTAAAGTTGGACACTCAACCGGCTGAGCCACCCGGGCGCCCCTAAAAGTTCTTGATTTTGATAAAACGCAATATATCAGTTTTTCCTTCTGTAGTCTGTGCACTTTGTATGTAGAAAACACTTGAGGGGCGCCTGGGTGGCTCACTCGGTTGAGCGTCCAACTCTTGATTTTGGCTCAGGTCTTGACCTCACGGTTCGTGAGTTCGAGCCCCACCTTGGGCTCTTCACTAACAGTGGGGAGCCTGCTTGGGATCCCCTGCCCCGCACCCCCGGCCCTCCCCTGCTCGCTCGCTTTCTCTCTCTCTCAAAAATAAGTAAAAACTTAAAAAAAAAATGTTTGATTCTAGCTCTTACGTTTAGAGCTATGATTTCTTTTTAGTAACTTCTTGTGTGAGATTGGGGCGAGGTTATTTCTTTCTGTGTTTTGGCGCGTGGGTGCCCAGTTCTGGCCCCATTTGCTGGGAAGCATATTCACCCCCCTGACTTGCATTGGCACCTTTGCCGCCTGTCCGTTGATGCGTGTGTGTGTGTGGTCTGGACTCTCCTGTGCTCCAGTCTCTCTCAGCAACGCCGGTTTGGTGGTTGTAGCCTTATTGGAAGTCTCGAAATCAGGAAATGCGAGTCTTTCCAATGCTGTTCTTCTGTGCTCGGTATCGTTTTGCTTATTCCGGGTCCTTTTTGTTTCCATTTAGACTTTAAATTCGGTTTGTCGGTGTCTACGAAACTGCCTCCGGGATGGTGACTGCGGGCGTGCTGGCTCACAGGACAGGAGGGGGCAGCGTGCCGCGACGGTACCCGGGCCTCTGGCCGGCGAGCCTGCCGTTTGTGGAGGTCTGCACTTTCTGCCAGCATTGCTTTGTAGCTTTCGGTCTAGATCTTCGGTCAGATTTCTCCCTCCACGTTTCATGGTTCCGATGCTGTTTTAATGGTAGTTTTTTACACACCAGTTTCAGTTATTTTATTATTTTATTTTTTTAATGTTTGTTTATTTTTGAGAGAGAGAGAGAGACAGAGTGAGATCAGGGGAAGGACAGAGAGAGAGGGAGACACAGAATCCGAAGCAGGCTCCAGGCTCCCAGCTGTCAGCACAGAGCCCGATGCAGGACTTGAACTCACAAACTGTGAGATCATGACCTGAGCCGAAGTCGGACGCTTAACCGACTGAGCCACCCAGGTAACCCAGGTTTCAGTTATTTTTATATACGGCTGATTTTTGTAGGTTGACCTTATATCCTGCAACCTTGCTAAATTCACTTATTAGTTCTGGTAGTTTGTTTTGTTAGTTCTCCAGGATTTTAGAATCCGCTCGTCTGGTTCTAAATTGTGACGTAGGCAGATAATGATAGTTTTACGTCTTCATCCAGCCTGTGTAGTTTTGAGTTTTGGAGAAAATCAGGATTTTACAACTTTTCGTTAGACCTGTAGAGTCGATGTTGGGTTCTCCCTCACTAGGGTATTTTTAAAAACAAAAAGAGGAAAGGTCACAAAATCCTTCCCTCCAAGACCATCCGACGGTCATGTGTCGGACGCTGTCTCGTGGCCAGCGGAGGAGACAGACATGTAAACAAGTAATTATAACTTAGCAGGTAAGTGGAGTGAGCACCCAGCGCTCGGGGTCCGCGTGTCGGGCACCTGGCGGCAGGGCCGTTGAGACGCGGGGGAGAGCGTGCAGTGCCGTCTGCGCCCCGCTGCCCTGGGTGTGGGTGACAGAGGAGTCCCCAGAGACATATGCACTTACCCCTCCCTGGCCTGAGAAGGTCTAAGTCCTCTCCTGAGGGGTCGTGTTTGCTTTGTTATGACTGGGAGTCGGACAGGAATGTGTCCTTATCTGTAGTTCCTTGTAGAGAAAGGGAGAGAGAGAATCCCAAGCGGGCTCTGCACTGTCAGCATGGAGCCTGACGCGGGACTTGAACTCCCGAACCGTGAGATCATGACCTGAGCCGAAGTTGGACTCTAAACCGACTGAGCCACCCAGGCGCCCCTGTTTTCTTTCTATCTTTTATTTATAAGAGAGAGAGAGAGAAAGAGAAAGCATGAGCGGGGGGAGGGGCAGAGAGAGAAGGAGACAGAATCTAAAGCAGGCTCCAGGCTCCGAGCTGTCAACACAGAGCCCACCTCGGGGCTTGAACCCACACACCATGAGATCATGACCCGAGCTGAAGTCAGACACTTTAACTGATGGAGCCACCCAGGTGCCCCTGTTTTCATTCTTTAAAAAAAAAATCTTCCGTGTTACTGTGGCAGCCTGAGCTTCTGGCTGGAAATCTCCCCGCGCTGAGGCCGGGGCAGTGCAGGCGGGGGACTCACCGTCGCGGTAGTCTCAGGACCGAGTCACGCTGCCGTGCCCAGAGAGCCCTGGCAGGGGGTCCTGCCACCCCGTTGCTGCACGGCTCCGTTCGGTTTAAAAGCGTCGTCACGTGTGTCCCCTTCTTCGCTCCGCTCATGGTGAGCTGAGATCTTTACGTCTCTCCCCCGTGTGCAGTTTGCGGGGAGCATGCTTTTGACCTCGTAGCCCCCGCCTCTTTCCCAGGGGCTGGGGGGGGGGGGCGTGCGCTGGCATAGCTTCTCTTTAGCCTGCTTGTCATGCCGCGGGTCCCTGTAGGTGATACAAGATGGCTCCCGATCCACAGACAAGGAGGAGTCCGCGGGCCGCCAGGGGGTGATGATGGCAGGTACTTCTCTTGGTAGAGAGTTTCATGTTTCCTTGGTCATTCAGGAGACACTAACCGAGACCAGCGCCCTTCCCTCTGGAGGTGAGGAGTCGTGCTCAGGGAGGAAGGTGGCTGAAAACCAGTAACATGAGAAGTAGCTCTCGCTTTCCCTGTGCCCAGCCTGCCGTGGGTGCTGAGCTCGTGGGGTGCAGGCCCGGCTGGGGGGTGGCCGGTGGGCCGTGGCTCCTGCAAGCGGATTTACTGCCCACTCGGCACCGGGAACCTAATCCCCACTCTTCCTTTGCTGCTTGTTGGCTGAAAGCTCCCAGACGCCCTCGCGTCTTGTGTCCCCCACCTTGTGACCTCCCTCTTTCTATCGCCCTGTTTCAAAAAGAGTCTCTTCCCTTGAATTGAGCACTCCCATAGAGCGGAGTGGCCAGCGCGGGGTGGGAACCGAGTCCGTGCTTTTGACCAAGCGAGCGAGTGTGTCCAGTCGGCCTGGGAAGCACACCGTCGGGCCAGCGTGGTGGTCTGGCGGTGGGTTTTCCGTGAATACCTCGCCTGTGCCCGGCGTGCGAAGGCCCTCTGGGACCTCGTGACCCTTCACGGCACGCTTCCTGTGGCTGGGGCAGGTATGACACTAGGCCTTCAGGCTGCAGAAATGAAGGGGACAGTCCCTGCCTCGGCTCACAGACCATTGAATAGGTAAGTGCGGTCGACCCTCCAACAGCACAGGAGTTAGGGGCGTCGGCCCCCCACCCCCACACAGTGAAACCCCACATGTAACACTTGACTCCTTGGAATCTTAACTACCAGTAGCCTCCTGTTTGCCAGAACCTTTACCGGCACCATAAAGTCGACAAACACGTGTTTTGCACGTTATCTGTATCATGTAATGTTATCCTTACAATGAAGCGAGCCAGAGAAAAGCCAGCATTAGGAAAATCATGAGGGAGATCGGCTGTCCACTTACAGTATGTGCCGTGTGGTCCAGCAGCGGCCTGTGAAGTAGACTCTGTTTTCCGGATTCAACATGGGCGGTTTGACAGAAATATTCAGCAAAAATCATAGGCTGCTGAATTTGAATACTAGAAGGCTAGTATCCATCAGTGTCCTGGGAAGGACCTTTCCTTCCACTGAATAAAACCAGAAAAGCGGTTTGATTTTTACAACTTTATTGAGATATATTTCACGTACCACAAAATTCATTTATTTAAACTACACCGTTAAGTGGTTTTTTAATACATCCACAGAGTTGTGAGGCCATCACCACAGTCTGATCGTAGAATTTTCCAGTGCCCTGAGAAGCAGCCCCGTGCTCGTTAGCAGTCATGACCCTGTCCTGCCCCCTCCCCCTGCCCCCAGCCCCGGAAAGCCCCGAGTCTCCTTTCTGGCTGCAGAACGTGCCTCATCTGAGCCTTCGACCTGAATGGAGTCCCACAGCGTGAGGACTTTGTGCCTGGCTTTGCTCACTGGGCATCACCTGTTCAGGGTTCTTCTGTGCTGTAGCGTGTGTCTGTGCTTCGTGCCTTTATTTTAGTTTATTTTCTTTAAGTAATCTCTGCACCCAACGCAGGACTCGAACTCATGGCCCTGAGATCAAGAGTCACATGCTCTTCTGGCTGAGCCAGCCAGGTGCCCCCATTCCTTTTTAAAAAATTGCTGGTTGGAAGTCTGGAAAGAGACCCCATATATACACACAATGGAGTGTTACTCAGCAATCAAAAAGAATGAAATCTTGCCATTTGCAACAAGGCGGTTGGAACTAGAGGGTATTATGCTAAGCGAAATCAGAGAAAGACAAATATCACAGGAGTTCCCTCGTATGTGGAATTTAAGATACAAAACAGATGAGCATAAGGGAAGGGAAGCAAAAATAATATAAAAACCGGGAGGGGGACAAAACATAAGAGACTCTTAACTATCATGAACAAACTGAGGGCTGCTGGAGGGGCTGTGGGTGGGGGATGGGCTAGATGGGCAAGGGGCGTGAAGGAGGACACTCGTTGGGATGAGCACTGGGGGTTATGCATAGGGGACGAATCCCTGGATTCTATTCCTGAAATCGTTGCACTATATGCTAACTAGGATGTAAATTAAAAATAAATTTTTAATTAAAACAATAAAACTGTTCACCCTTCAAAAAAAAATTTCTGGTTAATGTGTCATGGTACAGACAGACCACCTTTGTTTACCTGTTTGTTGATGGACTTTTGGGTTGTTTCACTTTGGAGCCGATGTGATCAATGCGATCGTGAACGTTCACGCGAAGGTTTCTGCTCGGATGCGTGTTTTCCGTCCTCTTGGGCTGTGCCAGGGAGTGGAATCAGGGCATCTGTGTTCCTCTGTGTTCGGTATTTGGAAGAACTGCCAGGCCATTTTCCGCAGCGGCTGCGTGCCTGCGCGTCCTCCCCAGCGCTTGTCGCGTGCCCTCGTTCTGGTTTTAGCCGTCCTCCTGGGTGTGAGGCGTCCTCTCCTCGTGGGTTTGATCTGAATTTCCTTAGTGAGTAGTGATGTTGAGCATTTTTGCACGTGACTGTTGGCCATTTACATGTCCGTTCAGATCTTTTGTCCATTGAAAAAAGCTTTTTATTGTTGTTCTGTAAGAGTTCTTTGTATATTCTGGCTACAGATCCTCATCAGATACATGATTTGCAAATTCTTTCTCGCATTGTGTGGGCTGCCTCTTCCGTTTCTTGATGTTGTCCTTGGAAGCCCAGAAGTTCTTAATTTGAGTATGATAATTTGATGCTGTGGGTTTTATTTTTTGTTTGTTTTGGGGGAAGTGTGAGATGAATTTGATAGGTGCTCTGGGCAGCAAGGTCATGTTGAGAGAAGGCAGGAGAGCTTGAGCCAATGAATATTGAACCTGGGGGTGGGGCGGGTGCTTTTATGGCCAGCAAAATGGTTCAGAGCTAAGATAACAGCTGCTCCTGGACTTCTTAGTGTGCGTTGAACTTTGCAGCCAGTTAGGCTGGCTGCACCTTCCGCAGAATTTCCCACCGGCCAGCTTGGACTAGCCAATGAATTCGCATTGGTAAGGAGCCCCCTTGTTTGGGTCGGTTCATGGTTCAAGACGCATTGAGAAGCTAGGAGAAAGAAGAGATGAGCGTTTATGCTTCTTCCGTCCGTTTAAGAGCTTGGTGCAGCCCACTGACTCAGCCTCGCTCTCCTGAGAGCCCTGATTTCTGATCTCGGTGCCTATGGCTCAGTGCTTTCTGTATCCACTTGACTCTGCACTTAACTTCTCCTGTACACTGTGTACCGTGTCCCTCAAGACTATGAATTTCCCAAGAGCGAGAACCATGCCTGCACCAGTATATGCGCCGAGATACCCTAGTCCTGTCTGTGTACTGGTAGTGATTAACTCTCGATAAAGGTAAGTGTGATCACAAATACAAAGATTTCTGAGCCATTGGGGAAGTGTATTAAGTGTAAATCCATTTTATACTTGATAAGCTGACTTTTGGCAGAGACGAAGGTCACCTGCAAGTCATAATTTTCGAGTTTAACGTGGACGCATTTGGGTTTTTAAAGACGCGCAGGAGGGATGTTCTAAAGCGCCTCTAGAATGTGCCGAGTTCATCTAGTGACCTGCAGGTGAGACCCCAGGCAGTCCCAACTCCTCACGTCCCCAGGCCTTAGTGTAGTAGAAAGTCCCCAGCCTGGGCGGGGAGTGCTGGGCTCTGGGTCCCGCCCTGCCACCAGGAGACCCTGAAAATTTCGCTGAAAGGCCTCCTTACGTAATCAGCTCAGGCTGCCGTAGAGTGCCGTAGACTGGGTGGCCTTCTTCTCATAGTTCCGGAGGCTGGAAGTCCGAGGCCAGGCTGGCAGCCTGTCTGGGTTGTGGCGAGTTCTCTCCTGGCCTGCGACAGCCGCCTTCTCACCTCCCGCTCCCGTGGCCTGTCCTCGCTGTGTGCGCGCCGGCAGGGGAGCCCAGTGTCCAGTGTCTCTTCTCGTGAGGCCCCCGTGACCTCATTCAGCCTTCTTTGCCTCCCCAGGCCCTGTCTCCTGGTTCCGCTCTGCTGGCGGGCAGGGCTTTAGCAGGTGATTTGCGGGGGGACACACATTCGCCCCATAACAAAGGCTCTGATCCTCAGCCTCCGTGTCTGCAAAACACAAGTGCAGGTGTTGAGATTCTGTCTCCACTCACGCGGGCGGTGCATTTGCGCCACTTTCTGTCTCGACCCCTCTGGAGCCCCCCGCGCGCTCTCAGGCGGCAGAGGGTTGCATAGGTCTGGAGTTAAACGGAGCGAGGTGTATTCCTTCACTTTTGAAGAAGTGCTTTTGCTTTCGAGCGCCTCTCTGTGCTGTCGTAGCACTGAGGCTGCAGCAGGGAACAAAGTAGGCAGTAGTCCCTGCCTTCCTGCGGCTTCCATTCTGGGCGAATTAAAGAAGAAATAAAATTGCAGCGTTCTGGGGAACAGTGGCTAAGACCAGATGTCAGGAATGTGGGCTTGCGGCTTGCGGGCGATGCTGTCCGAGTGGAGAGGGCAGGCGCGTGTGTTGGACCCTGCGTGGCCGGGCTGGAGCCTGAGACCCTGCCGAGGACAGCCCCTTAATCCAGAGATCCTCCAGCAGGCCTGCTGCCTGCCCTCCTCCCTCCAGTGCCCCTCCTCCCCGAGGCCCCCTCGTCCCCTTCTGTGCCAGACACTCGGCGCTAATTAATGATTTCACAGCCCTTTCTACATCTCCACCCAAGGACGGTAATAAGGAGTTCCATTTCACACTCCCGCCGCCGGAGTCTGGGGAGGCCGCAAAGCAGCCCCCGAGACAGGCGGGGGTCCCCGATCGTCCGCAAGCCCCTTCTCCCCCAAGCCGGCCTTTCCACTGCCGCCCTGGCTCGCGCTCTCTTTTCTCCACATCTTTCTGAGACGCCTTCTGCCCCAGACCTTTCTCTTGCTGTACTCCCTCCCCCTTCTCTTGGACCTTCCCTGCTTCTCCTCCTCCTCCACCTCTCTTGCTCACCTCCCATGTCCTTCCGGGGGGGCGGGGTAGGGCTGACACAAGGGGAGCGGCCCTCCCGTCCCCCGGTTCCCCGCGTTGGGTTGCATCCCCCTCACCGCGCCGCCCGCGAGTCAGTCTGGCCCCGTGGGACCCTTGGCATGGGGCTCACGCTGCAGATCTGGGCCTGCCTCTGTGGCTCAGGTCAGGCCCTTGGCGCGCTTACAGTTAGCGGGTCGTGGGGATGGTATCACTTATCTGTCAAATCATAAAGGCTTCAGCATGCTCCAGGAAAGGGGGGTTGCCAGCAACTGGCGGAACCTGTCGGTCATCACTGTCTCCGGCCTGACCCCTGCCCAGGTGTCCGGAAGGTCAGAGCCACCGACTTCCCTGGTGTCACCAAGAACCGGAGCCTTGAGGCCCATTCCTGAGCAGCTTTAGGCACCCAGGGGCAAATAGGATCAGAGAGGGGGCCTCTCATTGTCCTCAAGACCCTTCTTTTCTAAGAACAGGAAAGAGTGACAGAAACTGCCAGTTGACCTCGTGAGTCCAGTGTCTTTGACGGGTGCATCCTTGCTCCCTGCCTCCCACCCTCAGCCCCGCTGGGTCACGATCAGGGTCAGCCTCGGGGCTGGAGGGAATCCTGGCCGTCACCTCATGAGTCCAGCCCGTGGTTCTCAGCCGGCGTGGTTGTGTGGCTCCATCTTGAATAGCTCATTTCTCGTCGGCTGTCTGGTCGCTCAGATTTGTGAGGGTGGCCATTTGTCAGCTGTGCATGGAGTCCTGTATTTCGTAGTGTGTGTGTGTGTGTGTGTGTGTGTGTCTCGTGCCGTGCAGACACACCCCTTTTATCCAGCTGGTCTGTGGGGGAGGGGAGAATGCAAAGACATTCCGAAGGCGGAGGACACATCCTTTCCTCTCAAGGTGTGTACAGCTTAGCCGGGAAACCAGAGACGTGGAGGCGTATTGATCTGGAAATACTAGAGAAAGAGTGTCAACCCCAGTGTCCTTTATACACAAACCAGCTCTTTGCGGAATGACTCCCGGGCAAGTGCCGTGTCTCCGGTCACGTTGCGTATGGCGAGGATAACTCGGAGTGAGCGGTTGGAATGCTTGTTTGTTTTTCACCGATTTTGCTGTAACGCACCAGTAACACTGAGTGAACTCGTGAGGCTAAGGTTGTGCTTGCCAAAGGGGAGAGGTCGGCCGGGAGAGACTGAGGCCAGGAAAGCTTCTTGCGGTTCATGTTTTCCATCAGATTTTGATGGGCGGAATTGGGTCGGTGCCGGTCTGGGGGCTTTTCTCGATCCCCTCTGTCAGCTGTGATTCGGGGAGCTCTGGCCTGGCCTCGAGAAACCACCCAACCCTCTGTTCCGGCCATACCGCTCAGAAGCCCTTTGGGATTTTGAGGCCCACACCCTGTCAGGGATGCCCCCTCCGTCCCTGTCCTGTGCACTACCCAGCACTCAGCACACCTGAGGGTCCCTGTGGACGAGCCCGGGCATTCAGACCCCCCAAAAGCCCCAGCATGAAGGGGACGGGAGTGGGGACAGCCCGGAGGCCGCCGGGAGCACCAGGGGACGGCATGCTATTGCTAATGGCGTGTCCACTGCCGTCGTGGGAGGAACACCGAGCAGACCTGCCACCCACGAGTCAGGCAGTGAGCACAGCACAGGCGGCCCTGCGCCGGAGCGTGAATTAGTGGGGACCCCAGGCCCACGTTCGAGGGTAGAGAGCAGCGGGTCTAGAAGGGAAGGCAGAGGGGTGCCTGGTGGCACGGTCGGTTAAGTGACCAACTTAGGTTGTGATCTCACGGTTCGTGGGCTCAAGCCCCGCATTGGGCTCTGCGCTGACAGCGTGGAGCCTGCTTGGGATTCTCTCTCTCTCTCTCTCTCTCTCTCTCTCTCTCTCTGCCCCTCCCCTGCTCACATTCTCTCTCTCCAAACAAACTTATAAAAAGAGAGACGCAAGGCCCGGCCTGCGTTCTCGCTGGCCCGGACAGGAGGAGCTTTGGGAGGGGGTTCACTCAGGACCGCCCCCTGCCCCCCGCCCGGGGTGTTGGAATGGGAGTCAGAGGCCCAGACTCCTCTGGCCTCCCGACGCCGTCCTTGCCCACCCGGTCGGCAGCCGAGAGCTCTCTGTGTGGGAGACGGAGGGTGCTGTTGCTCTGCCTCCAGGTCCTCCTCCTTCTCACGTTTGGGGGTGCCACCCAGGGCATTCCCAGTGTCATCCTTGTGGGAAGAAAGGGATGGGACGAGGGCGGACCTCAGCGTGCTTTTTCTGTGAAAGGTCTTTCCAGTCTTGCTGCCATTTCTCATTCGCTGCCCCCGGGGGACGGCTTCTTCCCTCCGTCACCCGCCCTGCCTCAGCTTCCTGGAAACGAGGGGGCTGGAGGAGCGGGTGGAAATCCCCACTGCATCTCCGTCCTGTGCGGTGGCCGCGATGGGGTCTGGGTGGGGTGGGGGGGGAGAGGCCGAGAGACTGCTGAGCCGCTGGTAAGGGCCTAATTGCTCCTCGGCCTTGAGCTTGCCTGTAATTGTGGTTTCTGGGAGCCAGCGCGTCCTGGAAATCTGCTGGAACAGCAGAGACTCGGGGTTTCTGCCCGGGACGGACTTGGATTTTCCACTTGGAACAGCTTGCCCAGCACCTACTTTTGGTGGGGGGAGGGCGAGTCCCCGCAGCTCTGGTGCGGCAGTGAGGACCGGCTTAGGGCTCCAAGGCCTGTCTTCGGGGTGAGGGGCTGTGTGCCCTGAAACCGGGACGGTTTTGCAAAGCCCAGAGAGGTAGCAGGGTCTGGAAGGGCTGCGTGCTGCAGGCTGGGCGAGCAGGTCGGCCCCACCCTTGGGTGGGGACCTCGTGTCTCTACCCTTCGTTTCCCTGCCTGTCACCGACTCGTCCGTCCTTCTTTACAGGACCTGCCATAATAACAGGCGGGGAAATGCTAGACTGACCCAGGGGAGCCACTCCGCTCCTTCCCACGGTGGCGGTAATGACAGTAACGGTAATACAATACACATCTTGCGTGTTCACGGCGCGCCCCTTGCAAAATGCTTTCATGAACGGCACCACTAAATCCCATGACAATCCCGTGCAGCAGTCCTAACTTCTTCTGCAGGTGAGGACACCTGAGGTCGGGAGGTGAGCTGTCTTGCCTGAGGTCACAGGGCCAGTGTCCGCATCACCATCACCAACCCAGGGAGCAGATCCCAAAGCCCGTGCACTTGGCGGGCTGATGTGTAGACGGTAACCCGCGTTGTGTTTTACCTGTGAGCCAGGAAGCACCCAGAGTCGGCCTGGCTTGGGGCTGCCGTTGAGCTCGGGCTCGGGGGGTCTGCGTGCCGGCCCCGGCACAGGCCGCCGCTACCCCGGGGTCTTCTCCACCTGCAGCGTCCCCGTCTATAAAATGCATGTGCAGAGTTGTTCTGAGGGCCAGCCCAGGTTCTGCCCTGCTCTGCACCCGCCACCCAGCAGGTGCTTCGTAAATGCTAGCGGAGTCTTAAATCCACGTAAGGAGAAAGCAGTAGGTAACGCTGCCATCTGGGACTGGCGATCCGAGGTGTCAGAGCACCGACCTGAGTCGGCTGCCTGGAGTCGCGTCCCAGCCGCTCCTCACTCCCTGGGTGCGTCAGGTTGGGCATGGAGCTCCGTGCTCCTGCGGTGCGGCCTCCTCGCCTGCGAAGTCACAGCACAGACAGTACGCTGTCCCACGGGGTTGTTGCGATAGGTGAGACAGGTAAGAATGGCCAGCGTCTAAAGAATTCTCTCCGTGTGAGCACTCCATTTTTGCATGTTTAAGTAATTCAGTGCTAGCAGCAACCCCTGGAGACGGACGGTGTTACTCTCCACGTTTTGAGGGTGAGCCCGCGGGGGTGCAGAGCGCCGAGGTAATGAAGGCCACGTCGCTGGCATGCGGCAGGGCCGGCACCCACACCTGGGAGGGCGCCAGGAGCCCGTGCTCCTCGTCACGCGCGTCGTCTCCCTGAGTGCTCCACACGTGGCTGTGTCATCCTCGCTGGAACCCATCGGCAGCCGGTCTCTAGCATGTAGGAGGGGTGTGTGTGCCCAGCCATGCGTCGCTAGCGTGTGCTGTCAACAAAGAGCGTGTGACATGGCCCGTTCGGAGGGAGGCATGGTCAGCAGGGGTGAAGCAATTCAAGGCAGTGAAGCGCTGACGTATGTGGGCGTTGGTGATGCTCATGGACTCAGACGGGGCGGCTGTGAGCTCCAGAGCCGCACAGGTTGCTGGAGACGCGGACCAGTGGGCGAGGGCAGGACCGGAGCTCAGCGTAGGAGACCGGGCAGGGGGGGCGGGGGCAAGGGCGAGCCAGCATCCAGCCGGAGTTTGGGAGGGGTTGGAATTTCAAGGTTGGTTGTTGATCATTGGGCACCTGTTGAGTCCATGCACGCACCTGGCCCGACGACGGAGAGTACTCAGCGTTGAGTCCCACGTGCCACTGGCGGTCAGGCCGCATTTGCTAAAGGTCGTGTTTTGCAGACTGGCAGCTTCACGAGTTGAAATGCCCTTCTGGCCCTGCTAGGGGGGCCCCTTGTCGGTCTGATTTGTGAGGTGATCTGTGCCTCAGCGGAATGAGAATGTGCTTCTAGCCCCCAGAAGGGAACTGCAGGGACCTTCCGGTTCGGGCACCCCCTCCCGGTCACCACTCCCACACGCCTGTGCACACGCCCCAGGACGCTCCATTGAGACCCCGCGTGCCGCCCGGTCCTAAATTCTGAGGCGGGTTCGGTGCTCCGAATCGTCGCTGCACAGGACAGGTGCTTAGCGTCTCTGTTCACCTGTGGGCCGGTGGGGGGGGGGGCGGTCTCTAGTCTCCCGGCTCCAGGAGTCTTTGTCTTCTCAACCCCCGAGGGTTGGAGAGGGTAGGACACAGCTCTTGCTGGAAGAGGGAGGAGCCACCGCTCTGAACGCCCTCGTCTTCCTACAGAAAGGCCTCCGGGTGGTCAGCCCCACCCCCCGACCCAGAAGAGCCCCGGCGGGCAGGGCCCGCACAGCCGTCTTCCCGCCTCCCTCTACAAGGGCAGGCCCCGGCCCGTCCGGACCAGGGGTCCCCTGGGGGTGCGGTGGCTTCCGAGGGTCCCAGAGGGGTCGCTGCTGATGGCCTGCCATGAGGGCCTCAGGGTCTGGCGGGCCTTCCATCAGCTTCCTGAGGTGTCTGGGGGTGTCCTGCCAGGAGCCCGGCTTCTTGGCTGGGGACCCAGGTCAGGTGTCTAGAGAGGCGGGTGCCGAAGAAACGCAGAGTCCCTCCTGCGGGGCAGGCATGTTATTAACGCGGAGGCGGGGCGTGTGCTTACAGCACGAGTCGAAAGCCTACAGGCCGGACGGCACAGAGAACGGGAGTGGTCATCGTCGCTGGCTGGAGAGGAACCTCCCCCACCGCCCTTCTCTGTCCCTCCGTGTCCCTCTCACTCAGCAGGGCCCGAAGTGTGCAGCGGGACTCGGAGGGCAGGGCCTCCCCCAGTGCCGCTGGCGGCTCGCCGGCCGTGAGCATCTTCGTCAGCCGGGGAGGGTCCCGGGGGAGCGGAGCGGAGAGGGAGGCCGGCGGCCGGTCTCCCGGTGACTCAGCTGATGGCTTAGCTCAGCAGTTTTCAGTTCGCCTGCCACCCAGTGCTGCCCCGTCAATTCTGATACGAACTCGGGGAAAGAAAACAAATTTAAAATCCACCTTAACAACATAAATTAGAAAGGTGAATCTCCTGAGCCGACGACAGACGGCGAAGCAAAATGGAGACTTCCTGGATTGGCTGTGGTTCTGGGTGGTTTCATGGTGTGTCCTTTAATTGTGCCAGTAACCAGAACTCGACTCCAGTAACAGTTCTGTTCATACGGAGTAGACAGCGAGGTGTGCCTTGTGTGATGAAAGCATTATCATGGAGCGCCTGGGCGGCTCAGTCTTAAGCGTCAGACCTCGGCTCGGGTCACAATCTTGCAGTTCACGAGTTCGAGCCCCGCGTCGGGCTCTGTGCTCACAGCGTGGAGCCTGGAGCCTGCTTCCGATTCTGTGCCTCCCTCCCTCTCTCTCTCTCACGCTCTGTTTCTCTGTCAAAAATGAATAAATGTTAAACAAACTTTTTTAGGGTATTATCATCACTTCAGGAGGATTTACTTCAGAACGCATTTAGTTTCCTTTCCCGGAGGACTTTGGTGGGGGGCGGGGGGGGACAAGGCGCGCCGGTAGAGTGATTCTGGGTTTGCAAGTAATGTCGTCGCAGGGCCCTGGGGGAGGTGCGGGGCTCCGTCCTCCCGCCGTAGCGCCGTGGAAGCTGGCTCCCGGCAGCGGCGTGTGGCTTGTCCGCTGCCACCCGCAGGGCACCACGGAGGCGAGGACGACACCTCCTGCCCTGGACTGAGGCCCTTCGCCTGTGTCCAAGCCGCGGGCCCCCGTCCTGTGGATCCTGAGCCCTCCCGATTTCCTTTCTCCTGGTACAACTGGGAAACTGGAATACAAATACGCTTTACCATCACGCGGCCATCGGCGGCGCAGACTCCGTGGGGCTTCTGGATCACCGTTGGTCATGGGCCTGTTGTTTTCTCTCCGGTCGAGCACGTTTAATCCTGCATCGGCCCTCCCTGGGGGCACAGACCGGTGCGCCCCTGAGCCCCTGTGAGGGCAGAGACAGGTGCGCGGTGAGAGCCGGAGGGAGGGAAATCGGGCCCAGGCCCTGCCTTGTGGGGCTCACGAAGCCAGGGCGTTTGGGGGGGGACACCGGACTCCACAGGCTCGAGTTCACGTCCTGGCTCTACCATTTACTGGCTGTGTGTCCTTGAGTGACTCACTGACCTTCTCTGAATCTTCTTTTCCTCATCCGTTCAGGAAAATAACCACGTCTGCTCACCAGGTTGTTGTGAGGATTAAGTGGACGCCTGCAACGCATTCGATGCTCATCCCATGTAATTTTCTCCCTTTTCGAGGGCGCACGGAAGGACGGCAGAGTTGGTGTAGAGCCCAGATGTCTAGACTGTCCGTCCCGCCCCCTCCCTGCGGCGCCCTCCACGACCGCCGTCCCTCGCGCCGCCCCTCTGCAATGGGCACACCCGGCCGGGTTCCGAGACGCCGCACTGGTGGTGTCCGCGCTCCCACGCTGGCGAGCGGCGACCCCGGGCTCCCCTGGCCGTCCTCACACGGCACGGTCTCGGCGGAGGTGGCCGCTGGTGGAGGCCACGTGACAGAAGCGCAGGGGCCTGGACCCGGCCTCGCGGTGCGTGGCGGGGCGTCCACCACGGAGGAGCCCGCGGATAGTCCCTTCCAGCTTGTTTCTCGTGAGCCCGGAGCCAGGGCATAACTGCCTGGAGGTGCCGACTCGTTCTGCTGGACTCAGGGCTCACGGCAAGAGGGGCCGCCGGTGTTTGAGCGCGGCTGTGTGGCGGGCATTATGCCAGACGCTTTGCTTGCATTCTTCCGATTCTCACGGTGGCCCCTCGGGGCGGCGGGGAGTGGGTTTCCTGGTTCTGAAGACGGGGAAACGGAGGTTCACGGAGAGGAGAAATTTTCTCGAAGCCCGGGCAGTGGTCGGAGCTGGGTGGAGATGTACTGCATCCGCCTCCACACTGGACCGCCCTGTCCCCCTCCGTAAGACGTCGGGCTTTTGTCCTGAGGAACGTGTGACGGATAGGCGGATCGGGTGTGAGCCTGTCCCCGAGCCGATGAACAGGGGGCGGGGGGTGCTGGGTCCCAAGTGAAGAGAAGGTGCACCGCCCGTCAACTCGTTCTCTGCTGGGCGCTGGAGACGGCCACCCCCTGGAGCCCCCAGCTCTTCCTTCCTCACCGGGGACGCCCACAGGAGCCCTTGGGGCACTCACGTCCAGCGAACAACACGGGAGAGGGGTCGGCACCGCGTGGGCAGTGCTTTGGCAGCAGTCTGTACCAGTCACTGGGCGGTGACCTGGGCAGGCTTCTGGTTGCTTCGCCTGCTCTGAGAGGCTGGAGACCCCGCCACGGGAGAGAAGGCCGCGCAGGGGACAGCTGTGGCCCAAGGAGGCCAGGGAAGTGCTGTCCAGCAAAGCAGAACGCGAGCCACACGTGGCGTCAGAAATCGTCTAGTAGCCGCATTCAAAGTAGGAAGGAGAGGAGCGCCCGGGGGGCTCGGTCGGTTGGGCGCCTGAGTTCAGCTCAGGTCATGACCTCGCGGTGCCTGAGTTCAAGCCCTGAGTCAGGCTCTGTGCTGGCGGCTCAGAGCCCGGAGCCTGCTTCGGATTCTGTGTCTCCCTCCCTCTCTGCACCCCCACCCCACTCGTGCTCTTTCTCTCTCTCAAAAATAAACAAACATTAAAAAAAAAAAGTAGGAAGGAGAGGGGCTCCCAGCTGGTGTGGGTCGTAGAGCGTGGGACTCAACCTCAGGGTTGTGAGTTCAAGCCCCACATTGGGCCTGTAGATGACTTAAAAGTAAGATCTTTTAAAAATGGAGAAAAAGGCACCTGGGTGGTTCAGTCAGTTGAGCGTCCAACTTCAGCCCAGGTCATGATCTCACGGTTCGTGAGTTTGCGCCCCGAGTCGGGCTCTCTGCCATCAGCAGAGCCTGCTTCAGATCCTCTGTCTCCCCCCACCGCCCGTCCCTCGCTTGTGCGTGCTCTCTCACAAAAAATAAATAAAACATAAAAAAAAAAAGCAAGGAGGGGACCTGGGTGGCTCAGTTGATTGAGCGTCCGACATTGGCTCAGGTCATGATCTCACAGTTCATGAGTTTGAGCCCCACATCGGGCTCACTGGTATCGGCACAGAGCCCGCTTTAGATCTTCCGTTCCCCTCTCTCTCTGTCTCTCCCCTGCTCACACTCTCACGCTAAAAAATAAAACATTTTAAAGAAAAGAAAAAAAGACGGGGCGCCTTGGTGGCTCATTTAAGCGTCCAGCTTCGGCTCAGGTCATGATCTCATGGTTTGTGGGTTTGATCCCCGCGTCGGGCTCTGTGTTGACAGCTCAGAGCCTAGAGCCTCCTTCAGATTCTGTGTCTCCCTCTCTCTGCCCCTCCCCCCTCACGCTCTGTTTCTCTCTCAAAAATAAATAAACATTTAAAAAGAGAGAAACAGGTAAAAGGACTTTTAGTGATAATTTCATTTAACTGAATCTGCTCAAAATACTGGTATTCCAGCCCGGACTCATCGTTGGAAGTGTTGGTATTTTGCATGCTCTTTCGTCTTGTACTGAGTCTTCGAAACCGTGTGTGGATTTTATACTGAGCCTGTCACTTCGAGCTGGCACGTTTCCGGTGCCTGCGGCTGGTGCGGCTCCCCGTGGATGACGGGACGGTCGTGCAGCCCACCCCCGCAGCCTCCCTCCGGCTGCTCCGGTTCCCTCCACGCAGCGCTGGCGCTCCGGTGCGTGTGACCCTGCCCCACCTGCTGTCTGCGTCTCCAGCCTCTCCCCCTCCAGTCCTCTCGGGCCACTTGGGCCACCACTGTCGGACCTGCGCTTTTCATGCCCTGCTCTGCTCCCCTGACCCCCAGAGAGCCTTCGGCCTCCGCAGGGAATGAAATCACAGCCTGCCCCGAGCTCGCCACCCGCGCCCCTGTCTCCAGGCCTCCGACACACCTTGCCGCTCCGTGAGGCAGGGAGAGCCGCAGGTGAATCGTCACCGTCGTCGAGATGGAGAACCTGAGCATTTCCTAGATCCGCCAGCTAGGACGCGACAGGGCCGGGGTGGAGACCCGTCTTCTCAGCTCGCTCCTGCCTCACCCTCCCTCCCCGCCGAGTGTTGCGCCAGCGGCCTCGGAGCTGCCGTGTCCCCTGCCACCCGTGCCCACTCCTCCCTCCTGTCTTTCCGCAGCAGAACTTTCCGTCGGATTCCGCCCTTCCCCCCGGGCCCTGGTGAGGCCGGCCTCCTCGCCGGTCCCTTCTTTGACCCTCTTTCTTCCTGACCCAGTTCGTAGTCACAGCACACTTTAACGTGCGTGTTCTGGTTTAGTGCTTTGTGTGCGGCGTGGAATTCTAGAAATCTGGGAGACCGAAGACCATAGGAGCTTACACGGTTCTGACAGGCTGATGGCACTCACTGTGTGAGTCCTTGCAGAGGCCAGCACCGTCGTGCTTCAGTTGGCCTTTGTTAAAACCATGCAGCCGTGAGTTTAATCCTAACTTACATGTGCTGTGGAGGTCCTTCCGACTCCGTATCGATGCCGAGTGTGTGCTTGTGATATTTTGACGTCTGCAAAGTTCTGTGGCATATATGATCTGATTTTATCTTTCAACAAAAATTTTTTTAATATTTGTGTATTTTGGGGAGGGGAGTCAAGTAGGGGAGGAGGAGAGAGACAGGGAAACACAGAATCCGAAGCAGGCTCCAGGCCCTGAGCTGTCAGCACGGAGCCCAGTGTGGGGCCCGAACTCAAGAACTGTGAGATCATGACCTGAGCCCAAGTTGGATGCTTAACTGACTGAGCCATACAGGTGCCCCAATACTTACTTTTTTTTTTTAATGTTTATTTTTAAGAGAGAGACAGAGACTGAGAAGTGGGGGAAAGGCAGAGAGAGAGGGAGACACAGAATCAGAAGCAGGCTCTAGGGTCCCACGAACCGTGAGATCATGACCGAAGCTGAAGTCGGATGCTTAACCCCAGGCGCCCCATACTTACTTTTTCTTTAATGTTTGTTTATTTGTTTTGAGAGAGAGAGAGGAGCACACGCACAAGTGGGGAAGGGGCAGAGAGAGAATCTGAAGCAGGACTCGATCTCAAAAACCGTGAGATCATCATCTGAGCCAAAGTCAAGAGTCAGACACTCAACCGACAAGGGCCACCCAGGCGCCCCTCAGCGAGGTCGTAGTTGTTGAATACCTACTAGGCACTGTGTTGTGGAGCCGCTGTGTGCTGCAGAGAACAGGACACAATGAAGCTTTATCAGTAAAGGGGGAGGGTAGACGTGAAACAGTCCAAGAAAGCACGAAATGAGTAGTCAGCACTGAGCACCACAGGGAAGATTTCAAGGGAGGCCTGCAGAGTGGGGTATCCAGGAAGGCCTCACGGAGGAAGAGGCGTTTGTGCTGAACCCTGGCGAGCATGCGGCGGCCTTCGTGGAGGGGGAGACTCCTGGGGTAGAGGCCAGTGGGGGCACGAGGACCCCCAGAGCACCTGCTGGTCTGGGGGAGGGTTTGGACCCTCATATGAGGACGGAGGGCGAGCACGGTGGGAAGCTGCTGCTACGGGTGATGTCCCCCTTTGTCTTAAGGGATCACCGAAAAGT
This sequence comes from Paradoxurus hermaphroditus, assembly GCA_004024585.1. Lineage (NCBI taxonomy): Eukaryota > Metazoa > Chordata > Mammalia > Carnivora > Viverridae > Paradoxurus > Paradoxurus hermaphroditus. Next base: position 23,529 of record PITB01007039.1, read on the forward strand.
GCCACATGGGGTCCAGGGCGGGGAGCGGCCGGCTGTGCTGGGAGGGGGCGGGGAGGGGCAGAGCACGTGGGTCCGGAAACAGCGGTGGGTAATGGCGGTAGGACCTGGCAGTGATTAGCTTTGCAGGGGTGTCAGAGGTGACTCTGGGGCTCCCGCGTGAGCCCCTACACAGTAGGGTTACCTCGGGAGGGGACCTCTGCTCCAGAGCCCACGCCGGGAGGCTGGTTTCAGTTTGAGGTTTCGGGGCGGGCGAGGCGCTCCGGCCACCCTCGGAGCCCAGCGGTATTTTCCGCATTCGGTGCTGAGAAACGGGGGCCTGGAGAGGTGGGGGGCCAACCGGGAGAAGGCTGAGCCCGAGCCCGGGTTTCACCCCGGACCGTAGCGCGAGGGCCGGGCGCTAAACACAGAGCGTCGAGCCCCGCACGCCCCCCCCCCCACCTCGTGCACACCTGCGCCCGGGGGCACACCGCCCCTAAGGCCTGCGTGGAGGCCCGCGGGAGAGCCGGGGCGTCCTCGCTTCGCTGTTCCCGGCCACCGCTCTTTCCCGTCTGTCCCTCGTCTCTGGCACGCTGAACGTCGGTCGCCCAGTGCGGACCGTGAGAAGATGTGCACGGGACTCCACGCCGTGGGGAACCTGACAAAGCGTGCCTCTCGGAGCCTCACATCAGCTCTGAAGGGAGGGACACGCGCGTCCCTTCAGTGGACGCGTCGGAGTGGCCTTGTCCTCGGGGGTTTCGGCCCACCCGGGAAACCGGTGACGGCGCGGGGGCAGGGGCTGCCCTCGAAGGGAAGCAGGTTCCACGACACCGAGCTGCCGCTCGGGGTCCCCGGTGGGAGCTTCGAGGGGCTCCCATGCCACCCCTCGGCCAGCGCGTCACCTCGGGGAGGCGGGAGCCTCTCTGGCTGCACTGCCGGGGGCTTCCCCGCCCGCCCCCCCCCCCCGCCCTGGCTCCCCCTGCTTTCCCTGAGAAGAGACCCACGTGCAGACGCGGGTGGTGGCCGAGGGCCCTGGGGATGAGACGCAGAGCGGGGATTAGCGCCTGAGTTTCCAAGCCCAGCCCTCTCCACAGCAGCCTTTGAGGCGTGGCCGCCGCGCTCTGGCTCTCTCTGACGGAAACTGCCTTCGTTTGCTCTGGGCCCCTCTTCTTCTAAGTGTCTTCAAGTGCGCGAGCCCTTCGGGGGCGTTAGTGCCGCTTCCCTTCCCCGCAGGGACGTGCGGGCCTGGAGTGCTGGCCGGGACCCCGGGAACTTCCACCCAGATGCCGAGTCCTTGGGAAGGGTGCCGCGGGCCGCTCGGAGCTCCTCCGCCCTGGAGATAAGGGAAGCCGGACCAGTAGGACCAGGTCAGGGTTCAGTGAGCCTGCCCTTTATCTAGAACGAAGGTCTTGGCAAGGTGGCTCTTTCCTGGTTCGCTGCTGCTTCCGGCTCTGGGGAGGGGCTCCAGAGTCAGGAGCGTGACTCTGCCCAGACGCCAGAGACCTACGTCAGCCTGCATAGGGTGGCTTTCCAGCCTCCGTTTATCGTGTGTGTCATCTCCCTCAACATACATAGCGCGTGTGTTCGGTGTCCGTGCCTTGTGAGTCTAGAGCCCGTCACGTGAATTGCGTGTGTGTGCCCACGTGAGGTACATACATCGTGTGTACGTAAAAAGGAAAAAACCAGAAAAGGTCCAGTAGAGACCAGTTACTGCCGGGAGGCAGGCAGGACCTGGTAACTAGCTGTCGTCAGCCGGTGGATTGCCGCCCCTCAGGGCTCAGAAGCACGGCGGTACCAGAACTTCTGCCCTTTCCCGAGAAACCAAACCTGGGGTTTTTCAGTGTGAAATTGTCTGATTTTCAAATTTTAACTGATTTTTTAAAATACACACCCCCATAGGCCAACAGGAGGGGTAAATGGGCAGTTTTCAACTTTGCTGTCTGGAAGGTCACCACGCCTGTCCCTGCTTCCTTCGCACAAGGAAGGCGTTTTCGGCGTGGATTTGCAAAGTGCCTCTTCTGCGCCCGTGCTGCCGGCGGGTAGGGGGGAGAACATACCGGAAAGTCCGGGCTGCAACCTTCGCCCTCGACGGAGAGGCAGGACCGACACCAGATGGCGGGAGTAGTGTCGGAGGGAGGGACGTGGGGACATGGGCGTCAGGGTGTGGCTGGCAGGGCAGGGAGAAGGACAGGGATGTGGAAGGTCCCTGGGGACCGATCCAGAGCCGCTCCAAGGTGAGGGGAGGTGAAAACAGCAGAGTGCGCACGTGGGGGCCGCTGCCCGCGTGTGAGCGAGAGAGGAGCGAGGGAGCAGCGTGCGTTTCCACGGCCCCACGGGACGAGGCCCAGCCAGGAAGCCAGAGCCGATGGGCGGGGCAGCTCCAGCGCACCTGGAGTACGGTGGCGTCTTGAGTTCCCAGCCACATGAGCGCCTGACAAGTTCCAGAAGCTCACCCCCAGACTCAGTACGAGGGTGAAGAGAGGCTGGACGCACCGCGGGTCGGGAGCATCAGAAAGCAGCTTCCGCCCTCGGTCCTGACCGTGCACCTCTGGTGGGACTCGGCGTGGGGACTGAGCTGCAGGGACACCCTGCACTGACTGAGTAGGCGTGTCGGTGCATTCACCCCTGCAGCCGTCTCCCACGGGAACTGGTTCTCTCTATGGGAGAGGGAGGACCTGCCCGTCCTGTGTCTACGTACGTCTCCCCCTGAAGGGACCAGGAGTACTTAGAGGAGCGTCTGATTCCAGGCCCGGCGCAGGGAAGGCACTCAGGGAGCCGGGGGGACCTCGTGCCAGGGTGTGCTCAGAGATAGCCGGTGACACTGTACAGGAACAGGAGCCCCCACCAGCCAGACAGGGATGGCTCCAAGGGTTTCTAAAACATGATGATGATAAGGGGTGCCTGGCTGGCTCTGTCAGTGAGCGCTTGACTCTTGATTTTGGGGTCATGAGTTTAAGCCCTGTGTTGGCCATAGAGATTCCCCAAAGAAATACAGGTAAAAAAAAAAAAAAAAAGTTAAACAAAGAGTGACAATAATGGACTATAACGCATCGCATCAGGGAAGAAATTCATGGGCTCATGGCACTGCTCCAGGAAAGCGATAAGACGGCCTTTTTTTTTTTTTTTTTAATCTTTACTCTTTTTTGAGAGAGACAGAGAGAGACAGCGTGAGCAGGAGAGGAACAGAAAGAGAGAGGGAGACACAGCATCTGAAGCAGGCTCCAGGCTCTGAGCTGTCCGCACAGAGCCCAACGCAGGGTTCGAACTCATGAACCACAAGATCATGACCTGAGCCAGGAGTTGGTTGCTTAACCAGCTGAGCCACCCGGGCGCCCCAGGAGACCGCCTGCTGGTACATGTAGGAGTGGCGGAATCGGCAGAAGTCCTTTCTGTAGCTACAGAGCAGCACGCGGGCTGGGCTGGGAGCCCCCTGGATGGTGAGGCCGCTGAGGGAGGGGCTGTTGGGGAATAGGATGGTCCTCCATCCCAGGTGTCACCCCAACTTGCCCACTGATTTGAGGGGGAAACGTGCGTTTACCACCGCCAACTCCCAGGAGCACCCTTACCCAGGTTATCGAACCTGGTGTAACCACTCGTGTGATCCTCTGTTAAGAGGCTCAATCGAATCTGATCATGAGGAGACAGCCGAGGCCTTGCGGGCCGATCGATATGACGACTGGCCTGAGCTCTTCAACGCCTCACCATTCCGAGGGGCCGGGGTGGGCGGGCCGGCGTTCTGGAGCAGACGGGTCTTGAGGAGACCGAGTAAGTGCGATCCGCGGCCAGACGCTGGTCCGAGGCCGCGGGAGAGCAGCCGCGTGGAAGGTCCCTAGGCAGCTGGGTGTGAGCGCAGACCACGTGTGAGGTGATCCTGTTTCCACAGCGAGCCCCTTGGGTGCTGAGGTCACTGCGGGTGTTCAGGAGAAGTCGAAGGTCTCGGGGACTTATGCTGACATATTTAGGGGTCAGCTGTCATGCCGTCTGCAGCTTTGAAACGGGGGGGAAGCGTGTAATCCCAGGGACACAAGGCGGTGTGGCAAATGTTGATGGGGAGTCTAGGGGAAGGGCCGACAGGCTTGAAACGTTCCAGAATAAATCTCGGGGTAAAAGATACGCAGGCTGCCCAGGCCAGGAAGAGCACGGTGGGCTCCAGGCCACGTGACCAGAGCCTCGAGGAGCAGGGGGAGAGGGCGGGGCCATCTCGGGGCCACGGCAGAGCGAGCGCAGGGTCCAGCAGAGCCAGGGAGAGAGGACAGGTGGGGAGAGGGAATTGCAACAGAGTTTGGATCCACTCGGTGAAAGGCCTTCCGTGCCGGGCGGCGTCCCACACGTCTGGTCGTCAGGTGTGAGGAGGGAGTCTCGGGTCCTGGTCCGGGGCGCAGGGGAGGCCGTGCTGGGGAAGGCTGGTCCTCTGGGGGGTCACCCAGACCCGAGGCCGGAAGCCACACGGTCGGGGGGCACGAAGCAGGGAGCCGGTCTGGAAACACCGCTGGCTGCGCCGGGCGGGGTCTCGGCGGTGGGGCCCTGCCGAGAAGCTGGGCCAGACCTCCTGTCTCTGCGGCTCTGTCGAGCGAGCCACACATTTCTCGGTGAGAGTCTCCACCCTCCTGGGCCTTCTTCATACCCTCCGGGTTTAGGCCATTCGAACCTGATCTCTGCTGCCAGACTTGGCTGCAGCGTCACCAAGAGGGGAGCCTGCCATCACAGTCCCCCTCCTCTGCTGATGCCCTACCGCGCGCTCTTCCCTCCTCTCCCTCTTCCCTGGTCTCTCGGGACTTAACCTTCCCAGGGTCTCCCTCTAGACTCTGCCCGGGCTCACGCCCCAGCGGCCCCACGGCCCGCACGCTGTTTCCGTCCCCCTGATCTGCTGCAGGCGTGTCTTCCTGTCCGTTCCGGGCTAGTTTTTCTCCCTCGAAGCTCTCAAAAAGAAAAACTGTTCGCATCTGTTGCCAAAGTGATTCTTGTCCGTGCCCCTACCGTCCTCCACGGCCAGGTCCACGGGCCGAGGCTTCGAGTGCCTTCCAGTCCCCTGGCTCAAGTGCAAAGCGAAGCAGGGTAAGAGTCCCCGTCCCTTCCAGGCTACGGGCTTTGTCCCACGGTGGCCAGGAGGAGGGGCTCGGGCCCGTCCCGGGCAGCCCAGCGGTGGGGCGTGTGGATCCGACCACAGACAGTAATGAGCGGCTGGAAGAAAAGACCTTTACGTTAAGGTCCATGCTGAGAATCTGCCTCTGAGCGGGGCCAGGACGGAGCTGTCGCCCCGGTGTCCGTGCTGGAGTCGTGCCCAGAGGCTGCAGTCAAGAATAGGAGATTCCAGCCCCAGCCGGTGCCCCGGGCACCCCGGCTCCGTCCTCAGAGGCAGCCAGGGTAGACTGTCTGTTTCTTTCGCGCCCTCCCGAGGGGTTTTAGATCCTTCGTGCGCATGTGAGCAGGTGTGTAAGCCTACGTGAGGGAGTACCCCCCTCTGGTCTCTTACCCCCTCGCCCTGTGCACGTAATTCTGCGCCTTGCTCTTGTCACTCGGCGCTTCCCAGAGGCCATTCCTTTCATTTAAGGGCCTTCCCATCACACGCAGCTGAGCGCCCGGCCGTCACACTGTCACACCGTCACACGGTGGTTTACTCAGTCAGCCGCTGCGGGGACACTTACGTCGAGTCCGTGTGTTGCCATTGCACACGGCACCTCCACTAATGACCTTCTCCCTGGTGGTTTGCTGTAGGCGCGCCTGGGAGACCCCCTCGGGGGGGCAGCAGATACACTTCCCTGAACAGGAGGGGCATGTCAGGGAACTTGTCCTACCCGTACTGAAGAGAAGACCGGGTGACAGATCTGGTTTGCTGACCCGCGGCACCTTGAGGTGTCAGGGTCTCTCTTAACATTTGCTGAGTAGGGCGCCTCGGGCTGGCTGCAGTCAGGGGCCAAGTGTGGGCTAGAATACGACTGCCAGACGGGCCAGACTCCTCCCGGAGCCCACAGGAGAGGGGCATTTTCAGAGGCTCGGCTGTTGCTCTCCCCCTTCTAGAGAAGCATATGCCTGTCCCTCCCTGCCCCTCCACCCCCGCTCCTGGAGGGGGCGAGACAAAGCCCGAGATGGGCAGGCTGTCGGCTGCAGCCTCCACCGTCCTCTGCCGGCTGGTTTTGACCCTCCGCCAGCTTGCCCTCCAGTCTCCCTGTGTTTGCAGATCACCGCCTAACCCTAACTAGCTCTTTGTTTTCTCCTGTCTTTTCCTCGCATTCATTTCCCTGCTGCTTCGCTCTGTCCCATCAGCCGCATTGCCGCCTGGTAAGACCCAGGGAGCGTGCGTGTCTGCCCGCGGCCTCTTCTTGCCGCCCCAGGCAGGGCCGCTGCCCTTCCAGCCTTGCTGGGTATTAATTAAGGAGACCATGCTTGCCCCGCCAGCCCAGGATTTCAAATAGGTGGTGTTGCCAGTGGTGGAGACGTGGCTCATCTCCCACCAGATTAGGCGGGTTCCGGGCTGAGCGGGTCGGCCTCTCTTCACCCGAGACGCGGGCCCCTTTTCAGAGCTGCGGGCTGGTCCCTCCCCGCCCGGCTCACCACCGCGCTCTCTTACCCCGCAGGTTAAGTAGCCTGTCTCTGGGAGACCCGGCGCCCGGACGCAGGCCTGCTTCCCACCTGCGCCAGCCCTCGGACGCCTCGGACGCCTCAGACGCCTCTGACCCAGCAGGTAACCGTGGGGCGCTGACACGCAGACGCAGACGGTGCAAAGCAGCCTTCCCGGCGTGCTCCGGGTGTGTGTCGGGCTCTGCAGTTCACGGTTTATACGAGTTGTCATGTCTGTTCCTACGCCAGCCACGGCAGGGGGTGTTGCCCCCGCCCCACAGAGCAGGGAGCCGAGGCACAGAGGGCTTCAGACGCTTGCCCAAGTGCATAAGCTCGGAGGGGCCGGAGGCAGGGCCCAAAACCAGTTGGGTTTTAACTCCAGAGCTGCTGCGCTGGCCACTGCAGGGAGGGGCCCCAGGTCAGCAGACGCGCGTGGTGTGCGGTGCGTGACACGCGGTGGGTGGTGTGTGGTGAGTGCTGTCTGGTGTGCAGTGCACGGTGTGTCTGGTGCTGGTCCGGGGCGTGCTGTCTGGTGCGGTGCGTGGTGTGTGGTGTGTGGTGCATGTGTGCAATCTCCGGGGCGTCGTGTGCGGTGTGTGGTACGTGTGTGCAGTGTCCGGGACGTGGTGTGCGGTGTCCGGGGCGTGCTGTCTGGTGCGGTGCGTGGCGTGCGCTGCGTGGGGGCCGGTGCGCACCCACAGGGGCAGGGGCAGTTGGCGGTCATGGTCTTTCTCTTCTTCCACGTTCTGTGGGAGGATGTGCGCGTGAGAAGAACGGGTTTTCTCCTTCCCTGCGCCCTTCCCTGGATCCGGCAAGGGCCCCCCCCGCCCCCGGGTCACCCCACGTGAACCGCCACCTGCTGCCCTCGCTGGGCGGGACTTCACAGCAGACGCCTCACTTGGGCTTCAGTCACAGGGCCGCTTCCCTGTGCTGCCCCCTCTGTGGCCGGCCTCGCCCGACAGACGCCTCAGTGGCCGGAGAAGGGCGACTTCTCCTCGTGCGGGGCTCGCAGCAGCTTCCCACTGTCCGTTGCTCCTGAAGAGGCCGTGTCACGCCCTGGTTTTGCTCAGGAGAAGCGACGGCATCTGGCTAGCCTGGAAAGGCCTTCTGCAGGAGGACCCTCCAGGGCTCTCCTGGGTCGCTCGTGGCTCCCGGGCACTGACCTTCCGGTGACGGCACCCGATGACCCTTCTCTCTTTGTCCCCTCTCGTCAGGCCTCGTTCAGCGCTGTGTCATCATCCAAAAGGACCAGCATGGCTTTGGCTTCACCGTCAGTGGGGATCGCGTCGTCCTGGTGCAGTCCGTGCGGCCCGGTGAGTGCTGCAGCCCGCTGCGTGCTGCAGCCTGCTGCCTACAGGGACGGGGACGCCGAGTGGTGAGCACCCATGGGTGTGTCCTGCCGCGTGATCGGAGGACGCGTGCGTGCGCTCCCTCGAGGCGTGGGGAGGGCCGCGTGTGAGTGAATCACTGTGAACTGGTCCCCAGGGGCACCAGGGACAGCTCCGCAGTGCTGCGCCACCAGCCAGAACTCGTCGGGGTCACACTGCAGGCTCGCTTCCCCCGTTGGGAAGGGCGAGAACAGCAGAGTGGCCTCAGGCGGATGCTTGTTGCTGCCCCAGGGAGGCCCTCGTACTGGGCCCGCCGGGTCAGAAGATGCCGTGGGGGGTCAGAGACCCCCGTCCTCATACTTCTCTGCCGCACTCCGCAGCTGGGGATAGCGTGCCGGCCTGGGCCGTTGTGGGTGCAGGCGCAGCTCACGTTAAATAGTAAAGGATAGAAATGACGCGCGCTGGACGGCCTGGGCAGAGGCGGCATTGGGAATGGCGCTCGGGCAGTTTGTGGCGCAGCCTCCCTAGAAGCAGAGTTCAGGGGAGTGTGAAAGGTGGGAATGAAAACCCGCAGGCAGGATAGCAATTGGCGGGAAGGGGGCAGAGCGGGAGGGCCACGTCAGCAGGTCGGTCAGGCCACCAGTTACGAGTGGACGAGCCGCCAGTACCTGGAAGCCCTGGCGTCCGCAGGGCGGTAGAACCGTGCTGGTGAGTGACCCGGGCTGGAGCTGACAAGCAGGGAGGATGTGGGAGCGGGGGCGCGTATAAACGAGGGTCCCTAAGGGGGTGGACCTCAGTGTGGCCGAGGGAGTGGCACTGGTGACATGGAGAGCCTAAGGCTTGACGGATACAGGCTCACCTCAGAGACCTCGAGGCCTCAGGCCCCGACCGCCATGGTAAAGCAGGCATCGCGGTGAAGCGGGTCAGAGCAACCTTTTGGTGTCTCCGTGCACGTAAAAGTCACTTACACCGTGCTGTCATCTGAGCGCGAGGGAGCGTCGTGTCTGAGAAAGCGACATACGTGCCTTCGTTAAAAACACCTTATTGCAGGGTGCTTCCTGCCAATCGCCAAGTCGTCATCTTTGCGGGAGGGTCCTCCTCGATGTTGGTGGCTACTGGCCGGTCGGGGTGGTGGCCGCTGAAGCCTGGGGGTGCTGCGGCGACCTCCTAAGATAGGACAATGACGTTTGCGGCACCGAGCGACTCTTCCTTTCAGGAGTGGTTTCTCTGTCACGTGCGAAGCTCTCGGATAGCGTTTTACTCACAGCACAACTTTCAGAACTGGAGTCGATCTCGCAAACCCTGCTGCTGCGTTATCACCCGTGTTCATGGAATGTTCTCAGTGCTGTGTTGTCATTTCAACAGTCTTCACGGCATCCTCGCCGGGGGTAGTGTCCAGCTCAGGAGACCATTTTCTCTGCTCCTTCCCCTAAGAAGCACCTCCTCACCCGTTCAGGTTTTATCCTGAGATGGCCGCGATTCAGCCCCGTCCTCGGGCCGCACCGGCACGTCTGCCTCCGCGGAAGTAGTGGACCCTCGGAGTCCCCTGGGAAGGCTGCCGTCCACTTCTTCCAGCTCCTGTGAATGTCAGTATTTTGACCTCTTCTCACGAACCGTGAATGTTCCGAGTGGCATCTAGAATGATGAATCTTTTCCAGAAGGTTTTCAATTTGTTTCGTCCAGATCTATTGGGAAAATCATGATCGATGGCAGCCACAGCCCTACAAAATGCATTTGTCAAATAAGATTCGCAGTTGAAATGATTCTTCGATGCGTGAGCGCAGAACGGGTGTTGTGTCAGCAGGCGTGGCAACAACACGAGTCTCGTCGTCCGTCTCCATCAGACTCTTGGGTGACTGGGTCATGGTCAAGGAGCAGCAATATTTTCTGTTTGTTTTTTTAATTCTTTAATGTTTATTTATTTTTGAGAGAGAGAGAGTATATGGGGGAGGGACAGAGAGGGAGGGAAACCCAGAATCCAAAGCAGGCTCCAGGCTCTGAGCTGTCAGCACAGAGCCCGACGTGGGGCTCCAACCCACGGACTGCAAGATCGTGACCTGAGCCAGTCAAATGCTTATCCAACTGAGCCACCCAGGCACCCCTGTTTGTTTGTTTTTTTAACATTTATTCATTTTTGAAAAACAGAGCATGAGTGGGGGAGGGGCAGAGAGAGAGGGAGACACAGAATCGGAAGCAGGCTCCAGGCTCTGAGCTGTCAGCACAGAACCCAACGGTGCTCGAACGCATGAACCGTGAGATATGACCTGATATGACCTGAGCTGAAAGTTGGAGGCTTAACCGACTGAGCCACCCAGGTTCCCTGGAACCGTAATATTTTGAAAGAAATCTTTTTTTTTCTTCCCCTGCCCAACAGGTTTCAACAGCAGACATAAGATATTCAGTAACCCGAGTTGTAAATAGACGTGCTGTCACCCAGACTTTGTTGTTCCATTTGTAGAGCACAGGTAATTTAGCAAAGTCCTTACGGGCCCAGGATTTATCAAGGACCTTATGGCTCCGGGATTTTCGGGAAGGTCAAGGAACGGCAGCTTCAGCTCCCAGTCACCAGCTGCGTCAGCCCCCAACAAGAGAGTCGGCCCATCCCCGGAAGCCTGGGAGCCCGGCACGGACTTCTCCCGTCGAGCCACGCATCCCTAGATGGCATCCCCCTCCGATACGAGACGGTGTTGTCTCCACGGAGAATCTGCTGGTCAGCGGGGCCGCCCTCAGGAACCCTCTCGGCTGGACCTTCTGGGGGACTCACTGCGGCTTCTGCATCGTTGTTGGCCGCTTCTCCCCGAGCTCGTCTGCTGTGCGGGCGGCCCGGCCTCTGCCGGCTCCTCACTGTGCTCGAGAAGCCTCCTGCCCTCGCTCGGCCTTCGCAGAGTGAGGGCGGGCCAGGCCTTGCTCCGGGCCAGACTTCGGCGTCCCGTCCAGACCACTCAGACTCTCTCCGCATCGGCAGTAAAGCCGTGTAGCTTTCTTATCATCCACGTGTTCCCTGGAACGGCACTTATAATGTCCTTCAAGAACCTTCCCTTTCATTCACGACTTGGCCCACTGTCGGGTGCAAGAGGTCTAAGCTTTCAGTGTGTCTCAGCTTTGGATGCCTCCTCCTCTGAGCTGAATCTCTGCTAGCTTTTGATTTAAAGTGACGGGTGTGAGACTCTGCCTTTCACTTGCACGCTTAGTGGCCGTCGTAGGGTCAGTGATGGGCCTAACGTCACTACTGCCGTGTCTCAGGGAATAGGGAGGCTGAGGGAGGGAGAGAGGGGGCATGGCTGTTGGTGGGGCATCTATCAAGTTCACCGTCTTATAGGACACCGTTCGAGGCGCCCCCACACAGCAGTAACATGAAACAGGAGCGCCTGGGCGGCTCAGTCGGTTGAGCATCTGACTCCTGATTTCAGCTCAGGTCATGATCCCGCGGTCGTAGGATCAAGCCCTGCGTCGGGCTCTGCACTTGGCATGGATCCTGGATCCCGCTCGGGGCTGTCTCTCCCCTGGGCATGCACACACGTGCGCATGTGCTCTCTGTCTCCAAAAATATATATAGAATAAATGAAAATTTTTTTTTAATTTAAAAAAGATCACTCATCACAGATCACCATAAAAACATAACGGAAAAGTTTCGGATATTGTGAGAATCACCAAAATGTGGCACGGAGACAGGAAGTGAAGAAACTGCTGGAAAGATGGCGGTGACAGATTAGCTCGACCCAGGTTCACGCAACCCTTCCGTTGGTAAAACGCAGTCCCTGCGAAGTGCAGTAAGACAAGGTGTGCCCGTACCGGGAAGGAGGTAGGGAGCAGGCTGGCATTTCCCACTAAATATGTTGCAAAGCGGGAAGAAAAATATACTTTAAGTAATTTGGGGGAAATATTTGAGATTTGTTTATGGGAAAAGTAAAAAGAGAATTTCAAATTCGTGACCAAAATGAGGTCTGTGAGTCGCACGAGGACATAAGTAATTGCAGCGTATGTGTCTGGGAGTTAACTTGTGTCTGTGGGGCTTGGTTTCCTGTCCGCAGACAGAGCTCTGGAGAGATGCTTCTGCCCTCCGCGTCCGTGTCGTCCCTGCTCCTGGGCGGGGGACGCTTGTCCCTGCTCCTGGGCGGGAAAGACGGCCGGCGGGCACCACTGCCTGTCCTTCACCTCTGCGGCCCGCCTCACACAAGTAGCGCCCTCTTACATGACGCTGCCCTGAGGCCCAAGCAGAGTCGGACCCAGAAAGACAAGGGCAGGGGGGTGGCTTGCCAGGGAGCCCTGAGTCACGGGAGGTGTGTGTGTGTCTGTGTGTGCGTGGGTGTCTGTCCGTGTGTATGTCTGTGCACGTGTGTCTGTACACACGTCTGTGTGTATTCGGGGCAGGAGACAAGGAGGGCCCCCATGTGCATCGGCAGTGACCTCTCAGGAGTAATGAGGTGGAGCTGCGGTCTTTCCCTGACCTGAGGCTCCTCTAGTTCAGTTTCTCAGGTGTGGTTGGGGCCCTGCCGACATCAGAGTCACCTGGACCCCAGGAGGGCTGCGGTTCTCGTCCCAAGCCCACGCCCACAATTACTGAATCGCTTTCTGCCAGGGCCCAAGGGACACGGCTTTGAGCAAATCGCCCAGTGACTCACCGAAGTTTGAGAACTGCTCCGGGTCCTTTACTCCGGAGACTGATCTTTTTTTTTTTCCGAATCACTAAGTTGCTCGAAATCACCACGTGCTTTCCCACCTCTGGTTTCCAGACACAGGGTAGAGCATTTCACACTCCTTTCGAGTCCTCGTCCAGAAATAGCACGCTACAGACGAGGGCGTAGTTTGGAGTCCCTGTACTGAAAAGCCAAATCGGGATGCAGGCAGAGCTGTAGAGCCTCTTTTTAGAGCAGAGACATCTACGTGCCTTGTGGGAGTTTTGTTTTGATCAGATGAATGCAGCTTACAGATTGAATGATCGTCTGGGGCAGATTCACGAAAACAGTCTCTGTGCTGCTCGCTAGCGTGCCTCAGCTTTCATGTTTCTTACGCTTCCTGGATGTCGATCAAACCAGGACTGAGTCGTTGGGAACCACACGGCGGTCACCGCCAGCACGGCCCCTGGCCAAGGGTCAGGGTCTCCGTCAGTCTCAGTCAGAAGCTTTCTGTGGCCCATTTGAAAGGGAGAAGCTAAATAGCCTAAAGCAAATTTTAGCAACGAACGACCGAGACCGTCTTTATCGGTGTGAAGCCCAGGATACCTCTGAGCCTTTCGGGGCTTCGGAAGGACGCTTCGAAAACTCGTTTTCATCGTTTCGTCCATATTCCTCTTAATGACTATTGTTACGTAACAATTACAGTTAATACAGTAAACCCAGGCTCCCCACTGAATCCTGGGAGGTGGCAATCACTAGTCTGGGAGCCATCCCGACACATTCCAGTAAAGCACACGTCTGCTCCCCGGAGCCCGGCCCGCCTCTCCAGCACCTGCTCTGGCCACCGGAAGTCTGGCCTCCGAGCCAGGTGGGCAAAGAGAGCAGGACACGTCACCTAAACCCTGTAGGAAGCGGTCACTGGAGCAGGACAAGAGGCCTTGGAGGTCCCGATTCAATGGGCTGAGACAACAATTTGGAGGGACGGCAGGACAGGGTCAGTGACCTCTGGGGAGGGTGGCCGGGCTCTGCTGACCAGGTCTTCTCCCTACAGGAGGGGCAGCCATGAGGGCCGGTGTCAAAGAGGGCGACCGCATCATCAAAGTGAGTACCCCTCCCCTTCTGGCCGGTACCGGTGCTCTCCTGCCTCGCTGCCAGGGCCGCTGGGGCCACCGGGGGGGGGGGGCGGTGCCCGGCAGCGGGGGCAGCCTCCAGGAGCCCCATCCTCAGCCCTTCAGGACTGTAAGCAACCGAGCTTCTGGGATGGGTTTTATTTTTGCCATTCACGTAACAAACAACACAAACACAGTTAAGAGGAGAGGCTGAGGTGAGCGAGGGGCCCAGTGCCTTTGTGTTCCGTCCCCACGCAGCCCCGACCCGAGGTCCTTGCCAGCCGCCACCTGCTGTCCGTCCAGCAGAGCCCCGGACGTGCTCAAGAGATTCTAGATGAGGAGACGCCGCGGTCCTCCCATGAGGGGGACGCGCCCGGGCAGGCGGAGGGGTGCGGGCGAGTAGCTGGAAGGGGACAAAATAGTGACTGAGCTGAGGCCTCACGGGCCGGCTGGGAGGACAGAACGCACGGCAGACGAGAACGGACGTGTCTGGAGAGCCCTGGAGAACGGCCTCCGGAAGGAGCGGCACTGCGAACCTGAGCGGACCCTCCATCCGTCTGGTCGCTTAAGAGCCTTTGTCCCCCAACAGGTGAACGGCACCATGGTGACCAACAGCTCACACCTGGAGGTGGTAAAGCTTATCAAATGTGAGTTGGAGAGAGCCGTGTGCGGCAAGTCGGGAGCGGGCGGGCTGGGGGGGGCGGGGCCTTTTGACCCTGAGCCGCCTGGGGGGTGTGGGCGGAGAGGCAGCCGGGACCACACCTTCAGCCTTGATCCCCTGGGCCTGCCCCCGTGCCCTGTGGTCTCTGCACATGCAGACCCTGGCCCGTCGTCTTCCTGCGCGCCCGTGTAGACCGCACGCTGCTGCAGCCAGGCCCCTCCAGTCGAGTCACTCCCCCGTCCCCTCCACCGACAGCCTTTCTCATTGGGTTCCTCTTTGGGGAGGGGGGCGCAAAAACATCCTGTTTGTAGCCAGGAAGACCCAACAGTCGGGCCTGCTCAGGTGATCAAACAGAAGCAACAGATTCGAGGAATGAGTTAGTGGGCAGGTGGTCCGAGGAGGGCGGGGGGCTAGCTCCTGCGTGCCGTGCCTGCGGTGCGCCAGGGGCTTGACTGAAGGGCACAAGGGCTGGGCGGGCGGCCACGTACCCAGGTGGAATTCTGTTGGAGCGTTCCTCGGGAAGGAAGGGAAGGAAGGGGTACTTGCGGTGCGCCGCGAGCAAGCCTCTCCTCGTCCGTCTGCCTCCAGCTGGCGCCTACGTTGCACTGACCCTCCTGGGCTCGTCCCCCTCGTCCGTCAGCGTCTCTGGGCTGCAGCAGGACCCAGCCCCAGCCGGAGCCCCCCGAGTCGCCCCTGTGGTCCCACCGCCGCCTCCACCTCCGCCCCTGCCCCCTCCACAGCACATCACGGGGCCCAAACCGCTGCAGGTAAGCTCCCCGCCTCACCTGTCATCCGTGGGGAGGGAAGCAGGCCATAGCGTGCTGGCGAGCAGAGACAAGCCAGAGACCCATGAAGAGCGTCAGAAAGAGCAGAGGGGGGCTGGCTGCATGAAAACGGCCGCTCCGTCCTTAGTGTCCTCTTTCCACGCAGATGCGTCCGGTCCTTCCAGACAGCAGTGGGCTCGCGCCTGCTCAACAGGGAGGCCCCAAGGAGGCCCCGGAGGGCGCTGCTGCCCAGCGCCCCCGCCGTTGCCGCAAGGGTGTGGGACACACCGGGGAGGAGGGGAAGGCTGCCTGGAGGATGGGGACGTGGAGCCCGCTGTGTAGGCAGCAAATTGGGGAGGGACGGACACCAGGAGGGGGCAGACCCGGGACAGGGAAGGCTGCGTCAAGTTAGGAGGAAGGAGAGCGCGCAGTCAGGAGAGGGGACGGGACCTCCGGCGGGAAAGTCCCAGGAGACTTGGGAGCAGTTGGACAGCAGAGGCGGTTACAGCCAAGGTTTCTAGCAAGCTCTGGAGTGAAAGCCCTGACAGAAGTGAGGTGCTGAGCAGCCCTCCGACGCCCCTGTGGCCCAGACCGCCGAGGCGGCTTTTCCCACCTGAGCATCAGCAGGTTGAAGAGAATTAAGCTGCGGGGCTGTTCCCAGCCCTCACCTGTCCTTTGCTCCATTCCCAGGATCCCGAATTCCAAAAACATGCCACCCAGATCCTTCGGAATATGCTGAAGCAGGAGGAAAAGGAGTTACAGGTGAGGCCCCTGCTGAGGGTGGCCGGCCACGGCCACAGTGAGACCCGCAGCCAAGTGCACGGCCTCACTGGGCGCACAGCCCACCGTAGCCAAACCCTAACAGCTGGAACTCGGGGGCCATGGGGTTCATCAGTGCGGAACCAGGCCAAGGCGATTAGGGACTGGAGCACCTGGTCAGGTTGGACTGGTAGATACGAGGGCCCCTCCCCAGCAGATGTGGGGCGAGGAGAGCACAGGCAGGGAGCACCAGGACTGAGGAAGGTCTCGGGGTCTCTGAGGAGGGAGGGGGGGCCAGGGGCCCCGTCGGTGGAAGGGGTGCCAAGCGAGGTCCAGGCGGGGGGGTGTACGCTCACTGCAGCAGGACAGCCAGTCCTGGCCCGGCCCTTCCTTTCAGTTCACGTGCCCGTGAGTGTTCACTGCCCATAAGGCGTTGTCGTCGGTCAGCGTAGACACAGAGACATGAGGCGGTTCTTGCCTGCCACACGACGGTGCTGACAGGAAACTGGCAGCACGGTGGGAGAGCCGGTAGGGGACACGGAAGAGGGCAGGTGGGGAACGGCGGGAGGCGCAGGGACACTCCAGAGAGAGGCCTCGGGGAGGGACTCCTGTGGGTGGAACAGGTGCGGAGGGACCGCAGTGAATGGCCCCCGCCGGCCAGGGCACACGTGGGTGAGAACGCACGCCCGGGGTCAGCGGGCATGGAGTCTGCGCTGTGTGGCCGGGTGGAGCGGGGCGACACCGGCGCAGAGGTCAGTGAGAGATGGTGCTGTCCGTGTGGCGTTCGTGCTCGGTAAGGGGTCAGCGGATGAAGGAAGGTACGGTTTCCCCGCGTTACAGTAAGTCAAGGAGCTTACGCGTAGACACGTCACACAGTGATCGGGACGGACCTACACGTCAGGAGAGAATTCACGGTCCAGAAATCAAACCATCCGGATATAGTCAGTTGATTTCTGACAAAGGCGTCAAGACCGTTTAGTGGACAAAGTCCACAAACAGGGCTGGACCTCGTGGCCATCCGCGTGCAGAGAACGGATCCATGCCGCACGCAGTTCTCAGAGTTCTTCCCAAGTCACTCCAAGACTCACATGTAAGAACTAAAACTAGTTTTTAAAACTGCAGAACTCTCAGGGCACCTGGGCGACCCGGTCAGGTGAGTGTCTGACTTCGGCTCAGGTCATGATCTCAGGGTTCGTGGGACTGAGCCCCACATTGGGCTCTGTGCCAACAGCGTGGAGACTGCTTGGGATTCTCTCTTTCCGCTCTCTCTGCCCCTCCTCTGTCTTGTGCACATGCTCGCCACCCCCTCCTCTCAAAATAAATAAAACTTGAAAAGAAAACACAGGTACAAGTCTTCATGACCGTGGATTGGGTAGTGTTTTCTTAGATAAGACGCCAAAAGTAGAAACAGCGAAAAACATAAAATAAAATTAATTGAACTTCATCCAAATTCAAAACCTTCGTGCTTCAAAGAACACTGTCAAGAAAGCAAAAAGACAGCCCACAGGGCGGAGAAGATATGTCTCATGTATCCAGCAAGGAGCGAGTACCAGCATACGTGAAGGACTCTCAGAACCTAATAGTAGAGAGACACATGAGCCCCTTTAAAAATTCGCAAAATAGACCATCCAGGAAAGAAGACGCAGAGATGGCCAGTGAGCTCACGAAAAGGCGCTCGGCGTCACTAGCCGTTAGAGGAGGTGATGCAGACCACAGCACTGCTCCACACGGCGCTAGGGCGGCCGGAGCCAGCAGCAGGAAGGCGCGGTTGGTGGTGAGAGTAGCGTGTGTATCTGTCTGCATGCTCCTTGTCCCCATCTGTCGCCACCGTCGCTGGGGAGGCTGTGCAGGCTCCCAGCCGCCGTGGACCACGGCCCGGCGGTCCTTCGATATACCGAGCACAGAGGAGCACAGATCATCACTTCTACTCTCAGGTACGGTCCGGGCGAACTGAAAACGTGCATCCGAGCAGAAATCCGCCCGTGAATGCTCGTAGTACCGCAGGTCGTAACCGCCCCAAAGCGGAAGCAGGCCGAAAGCTGTTGGTAAACAGAGGTGGTCTGCCCGTCCGGCGGGACGGCGCTCACCCGTGACAAGGCCGGCACACGCTGCATCGGGGGAACCTGGAGCGCACGGCGCTCCGTGAGAGAGCCGGGCACGGGAGGCCGCAGGTTGGAGGAGGACATTGGCGTGCGAGTCCAGAAGGGGGACGTCTGTAAGGACAGAAAGTAAGTTCGTGGCTTCGGGGGCAGAGGAGGGGAGAAGTCGAGAGCGACCGCCATCCTGTCGGGTGGTGGCCGTGTGCGGGAATGACATGGCAGCTTGAACACTCTGCAGATGCGCTGCAAACCGCTGAGCTGTACGCTTTAAAATGGTGAGGTGTGTGTTACGTGAATCACGTGTCAACAGTTCTTACGATGGTTTCTAAGTACACGGAAGCCCAGAAGAAGGAATAATTACGCAGTAATCAGAGCAGGCTTCCCGAGGTGGCACTGGAGTTCGGGTTTGGTCTGTTTCACTCCGGAACGTACTTTGGGCCTGAATTCCATCTGAGCTTGGGTTTATTCTGAAGGCTTTGGGATCAGTCACAGTTTTGAGCAGGGGAGTGATCACGCCTCCAAACGGGCGATCACCAGAGACCTGTGTTCAGTGCGTGGACACGCCGGGAGGCCGTCCGGAGGCCGCTGTGGGGGGATCGAACAGGAACAGCAGGAGCAAGCCCAGAAAAACACGGAGGGCCACGGGGACATCTCAGAGGTCAAATGGCCGAACGGATTGCCTGCGAGGAGGAGGGGGCGGGGAGGAAAGAACAGAAGACAGCCCGAGTCCGGGTGCCGTTGGTGGAGGAGGCAGAGGAGCGGGGCGGGGTCCAGGGGCAGGAAGTGGAGGTCAGCTTCGGGTGCCCGTGTGACATTCAGATGAAAAGGCCGTGGACCCGGCCTGTGGACATAACAGGGTTGAGCCTCAAGGGAGAGGGCAGGGTTGAGACAGGTTCAGGCGTCCTCAGCCCGAGGTGGTAGTTGAAAGCGGGGACCAGGTGGTGTCCCCCGGAGCGCTAGTGCGAGATGGGGCGGCCACGCGAGGGTCGAATGTGGCGCTCCAGTGCGCTCACCGCACGCGCACCCCCTGTGACAGCACTGCCGTGGTGGTGCTTCCTTCAGATTTCGGCTACCTACGCTTCTCCCTGTGGGACTAGGTTCCTTAAAGACCAGGGCCACGCTGCGTGTCCCATGTGTGTCCTGGACCAGCGTGGCTGCCACGCAAGGTGGAGTGGAGACCAGGCAAGGCTGCGGGCAGCTGTGGGGGGGTGGGGCACCAGGGTGGCCGTCCAAGGAGGGAGGTGCCCGACAGGTGACGGCCGAGGCAGGGCCTCTGGCTTTGGCCTCGGGTCATCGGGCTCCTTGGAGGAGTAGCAGGTCATTTGCAGGCTGCAGGGTCTGGTCCCAAGGGCGGATCCGTGTCTGGAGACATGTCCGTGGACGGAGGGAGAAAGGGCTGAGGGTAGTCACAACTGACGGAAGGGCTTTGTGTGCTCACAGGATGGGGGAAGGGGCCCCTGGAGGGGAGCCCGAGGGCACGAGCGGCGTCTCAGCAGAGCCCCGGGGTTGGAGGCAGGGCTGCTCCGAGGGCTGTGATGTCGTGTGCCAGGTGGTTCGAACAGGACGGAACCAGGAGTGGGGGGTTGTAAAGTGCGGTTGTCAGGTGGCACGGGGGCCCCAGATGAGCTTTGAGAACACGCACCTACCATCTTGTTTGATCGGGAGCCAGCACTTCCTTCCTTCTGGAGTAGCTGCTCCCACTAAGTCCTCACGGACACGATGGTGTCCAGGTCTCTCAGCCGTCCCCGTTTTATCTGCGAGGACCCCGTCAGACTTAAAGGTCTACACAGCTAGTGAGCACGGGTGCCAGAGTTCAGAGTCCAGCCTCCCTGAGCGCAGACCCCAGGCCGTGAGTGCGCCGTGGGAGCGTCCAGCCGGACACAAACAGCCGGCTGCTCCCCACGGACACTGCGCGTCTGCCACCTGAGCAGGAGCGGGGAAGACTGCACAGGCCTTCCCGGCGTCCCTCTCCGGCATCTCCTGCGTTGTTTCTCACCGTCTCCACGCCTCTCTCTCCTCCTAACTCGCGTCTCCCGAGGGTGGAGAGCTCCCGTCTCTCCTCTTTGTTGTGGGGCGACTACCGGTTCCCCCGCAGTGAGTCTTCCATCCTCCACTAACCGCCGTCTGTCTTTCCCCCTGTCGTCCTCGCCCGTCCCCAGCGGATCTGTGAGGTGTACAGCCGGAACCCCGCCAGCCCACTGGAAGAGCAGATGGAGGCTGCCCGGAGGCGCGTTACTCAGTTACAGCGGAAGATCCAGCAGGAGACGGGCAGCTCGGCGGTGAGTGACGCAGGCTGGGCTGCGGGGGGGCGCCACACGGGAGGCCAGGGGCAGAGCGCCGAGCCGTGCAGGACCCGGGGCTGACCAGGGAGCGTCCAGTACTTTGCAGGGAACAGAACGTGGCAATTCATTCCTTACCACCAAAGGGCTAAGCGCCGTCCTGGGGGTGCCGTCAGAAGAGGCCCCTTCCTGCCCCCCATGAGCCTGCAGCGGAAGAAAATACACCCGAACTAAGGCCATTGGCTTCAGTCTCCCCGTCACCTGCTCCCCAGTGCTGTCCTCAGAGCTGATGGCTGCCCCTACGCGATCTCACACGGTGCGCCTCTGACGGCTCCTTCAGCCCCCACCCAGCACTTGCCACGTCAGCCCAAGTGAGGGACCCCCGGGGCCGAGGCTTCCGTGGACAGCCCCAGAGAGGAGCGTCCTCACCTGTCCTGGTCAGGGGCTCCGTGATTAGCCCCCCGGCTGAGTCTCCGTCAGGCCTTAGCTCTATGGGGAAATAAGAAGGAATTCTCCAGAAACTTTAAGATCTCCGAGAGTAGTTTGGCCAAAGCCGGCAGAGGTTGTTTGAGGATGACCTTTTTTCTTCTTTAGAGCATCCAGATCAAAATGTCTGGGAACCGCAGCCCAGTCACGTTTAAGCTGTTGTGTTTTCTGAAGGACAGTCAGTGTTCCGTGGCTGGTAGGAGCTCAGGTTCTCTGCTTGCCTTCTGTCAAACTCGGGCAGGCTCCGTACTGCTCGGGAGCCTTGGCGTCCTCATCTATGAGACGGAGGTCACAGCAGGGCCTGCCGGCAGCGGGGGAGGGGGTTGCCAGAGAGAAGCGTGCCCCTGCGGCTGTGCGCACCCGTGTGCTCTGCGGGGCGGCGAGTCGGGTCGCCAGCCCCGGCGTCAGTTTTCCTGCTGTGTAGCTTGGTCGAGTCACATGAGGTCTCTGGGCTCCTCGGTTATGGCAGAGAGCCGTCCCTGCCTCGGGCCTCCCGAAAGCCTAGACGAGATGTAGACAAGCGGGCTTCGTGAGTCCGGGAGCGCAGACCATGGTCCCCTCGCCACAGCCCGGCCTGTCTGTCTGTCGGCAGCAGAGGCTGGCCCTTCTCGGCTGCCCTCAGTCCCCGGCTTTCCTGACGGGAAGCTCCTTCTGTGTCCAGCCCAAGCGAGGCAGTAGATGCTTCGAGGTCCAGGGTGGCAAATCCGTGGGCTTGGAGAATTTCTCTCTTTCCGCTGTCCTCCCCCGACCACCCACAAAGCAGTGGCTGCCCAGTCTGTGCATTTTTAAGGCAACGAAGCATCAGCAGCATCTCCCTGTAGCAGATTCTGTCTGCGGAGGCTGAGGGAGGGGGTGTCTGGAGGAAGGAATAAGTAGGGGAAATTTTGCAGAACTTGCCACTCTCTGCCCCTTTTTTTCCCAGGACCTGCTGCCCCTGTATGGTGACACCGGCCAGAGATCATCAGAAGGTGAGTCTGCCCCGCTCTCTGTACTCCGGTCCAGGGCCCTTACTCACTGTCCCCTCCCCGTGGGGCAGCTTCAGGAAAGACGGACCGTCGGTCCTGCTCGCTGGGCGCGAGCGTAGGAGAGAAAGTAGCATCCGCGCACGGGGCCACAGGGCGGCCGAGTCGGTAGACACGGGCGCACAACCGCAGCCCCGACGGCTGAGGGCCGGGGAGGTGCTGTGAGGACGGCGGTCAGGCCCTCGGGAGGCCAGACGGGGGCTGGGGGTAAGACCGGCGGTGGTCTGGCACCGTGGACTCTCGTTCCGGACCGTCCTGGCCCGGGCACAGGCACTCCGGTGGATGCGAGCCGGGCGTCGAGCGCCTGCCCTGAGGGAACCCGGAGAGCGGGGAAGGCGGTACGTGGCCCTCCTGCCTGCACACGGGCCCCCCAGGCCGCAGCACCCCCTCCCGTCATCCGTCTCCTTCCCAGGCCGGCTCTCTCTGGATTCCCAGGAGGGGGACAGTGGCTTGGACTCCGGGACAGAGCGCTTCCCCTCCCTCAGTGAGGTGAGTGCCCGCAGGGGGCCCGCCCCGTCTCAAACCAGGTCGGCGTCCACTCTCCCGGCGCCCAGAGGTCCTGCCGTCTGTGTGCGCACTTCCGGCCCCAAGACTTCGAGTCACTGCTGGGTACAGAAGGGGCTTCACGTGAGCCCTGCGTGTGGGGCTGTCAGGCCTGGCCTCCGATCTGTGAAGAGTCCGTGGAGGACGGTGGGCGGCCTGTAGGGAGCCCTTGAGTGTGAGGGACCGGGCCCGGCCTCGAAAACCGCGACCTGACGGCACGCCCGGTTCTTCCTCTCTGTGAACACCGAGCCGGCCTCTCCCTCTCACTCACAGACCTCACCATACTTGAACCGCTCGTCTCTTCTGGAGCGGTCCGGAGAGGTTCGGGTTTTGCCCTCTTGTTACTTCCCAGCTGTTCTCTATTTGCACATGTAACCTGTAGATAGAAACTTATAAAAGTACGAGGAATGGAAGAATTAATCACGCCATCAGTAAGATATCTGCTTAACCACGTTACTTAACACTTAGACTGTGATTTTAAACGACGGTTGGAATTGTGAGCCCTCACTGCTACCGTCCCCCCGTGGGCGGACGGTTAATGTGTGGGCAAGGATCCGTCTATGGGAAAGACGCCGAGTGGCGGAGGGACGTAGGCGATCCTCAGTCGACGTACCCTGAGGACTGGGCGTCGGAGAGGTGGCCTGGCTTAGAGAGGAAGGCTGCCGGCTGTCCGGCTCCAGGGAGTACCCGTGGCTGGGTCCCGACCTTCCTGAGTCTTAGTTTCCTTGTGCGAGAAGCAGGAAGGGCAGATGCTAAGGGCGGCTGTGAGCACCGAGCCGGGTGCTCCAGAACCGCGGGCCCAGAGCAATGGCGGGCGCGGAGGAAGCACAGAGGAGTGTGAGTGTGCCACCAGGCTTGGGCTTTGCCACACAAGCGAGCGGTGCATGAGTTCTGGACAGGGCATCTGTTCCTCTAGGCGCTGAAGAATCGGAACTCGGCACTGTCGGACCCTGGGCTGGACAGTCCCCGAACCTCCCCTGTGATCATGGCCAGGGTGGCCCGGCACCACCGGCGGCAGGGTTCGGACGCACCAGTGCCAGGCGCCAGCGACCAGGTGAGGGGTCCAGACCCCCCCCCGCTGCGGCTCTCCCTCCCGTCCTCCCCTCCTCCCCTCCTCCCCTCCTTCAGATTCACGATCCAGTGTATGGCCTGAAATCTTCAGGCTAAACCTACTTCAAGATAGACTTTTGCCTAGAGAACAAAAGGGAAGGAAGAACTTGGCTTAGATGGGTGCTTAAAGGCGGTCTCGGGCTGTGTGACGACAGTGAGCTCGTACGTGTGCGGGGAAGGGAGGGGACAACGATGGAGCAGGCCGCTGTCTGTGCAGAGCAGCAGACGGATTTGTGCGGGCTTCTCCGGAAGGCTACCTCTCAGTGTTCTCTTTCCGCGGCAAAATCCTTTCTCTTACACAGTCTTGCTTTTGTTCGGCACCTAATACTGCAAACATATAAAAGCTCAGCTCTCCCGGGACCCGTGCCCATCAGCATCCCCCGCGCCCCCCCGCCACCAGGGTGCGTCCTGTGGCCCCAAGGTCCTGAAAACCTGATTGGGAAGCACCGTCTCCAAGGCTGGGAAGAGAGTTGGACCTGGACCCCGGGAAGAGAGTTCTGGGCTCAGCGCCGAGAGCTTGCCGAGAGTCTGGGCTGCCGCAGGAATGCCTGTCACCGTTGTGACAGAGGCCGGGCGCCGGGCACGAGCAACACGCCAGGTCTCCCGGTTTTGTGAACCTGTTTCTTCACGCTCACCCGGCACCGCCCGGTGGCTTTCCCCGCGCCCTCTAACCAAGTCCGTGACCTTGCTCAGGAGTTTCCTCTGAGCTAACTCCCTTCTTAAAGCTTTACACTTACGGTCAGTGACCCTTGCCGTCATCCTGAGGTAAAACCGGCGTCCCGCACTCTTCGGTGCTCCGGTTCCATCCGGGGGGCAGAGGCCAGTTCGTTCTGGACCTTGAGGGGGAAGGCGGGGCAACGGAGCTAACACCTAACTGCCTGGCGTGCCAGCCGCTGGGCTCGGCCCAGAAAACGTCTCGTTACTTCTCCCCACCGGGAAGGGAGGTGGGCCTCGGAATCCGCCTGGTGAGAGAAATGCGAGGGGCCACCCCGGGACCCCACTCGTTCACGGAGCGGCCGGCCGGAGCGCGTTCTCCGGCGCGGGCCGCTTCCTCCCCCGCTGCTCCTCGAGCACCCTCGCGGCCCTCCCTCGGGGCCACGGCGAGGTCATGCCCAGTGCGTGTCCTGCTCCTGAGCGAGGTCTCCCTCGGGCGGCCGATGGCAGCAGGTGCACGATAACCAGTCATAGAGTTCTTTTTTCCTCCTCCAAATCCGTCTGTCTTCGGAAAATACCTAAATTGTTGTTTTTGAACCATAGCAGCAGCTATACCATGGTTCTGCTTTCTTAGTTTGTTTTTAACTTATTCTTGAGGGAGCATGCGCACATTGGTGGGAAAGGCAGAGAGAGAGGATCCCAAACAGGCTCTGCACTGTCAGCACAGAGCCCGACACGGGGCTCGAACCCACAAACCGAGGTTATGATCTGACCCAAAATCAAGAATCAGACGCTTAACCAACTGAGCCACCCAGGTGCCTCCTGGCTCCACTTTCTAACTCACAATCTGTGTTAATAAGGGCAGGGGTGGGTGGAGTCTGATGGAACTGTTAGGTTGTTGCGTAATTGTGTGGTGTCTGATGTTTTTCATAATAAGCACATTCTGCTTTTGTAATGAGAAAAAGTGCGTATTTGCAAAGACTCTAAAAAGCAAATCCTACCTCCTCACAACAAGCAAAAACCTGGTGTTTTCAGATTTCACCAGAGCCAAGTAGAACCAGAAGCGGCCATCCACCATCCCCATCACAGGAGAGGAGGTGGCCCAGGATGTGTCTGAGAAATACAGAGGCAGCCCTGCCCCTGCGCTCAGTCTGGCCGGGC
Source organism: Paradoxurus hermaphroditus (assembly GCA_004024585.1). Classification (NCBI taxonomy): domain Eukaryota; kingdom Metazoa; phylum Chordata; class Mammalia; order Carnivora; family Viverridae; genus Paradoxurus; species Paradoxurus hermaphroditus. The sequence goes on from PITB01007039.1 coordinate 48,654, forward strand.
CTCGCGTTTTCATTTGTCAGTGAGCGCCACACTGATCTCTGATCTTCCTTCTGGGTCCCACGTTCTGTGACTCTGTCACCCTGAGCGTAGAGTCTGCAAATATCAGAACAGAGGGAGTGAGGAGGTTCCGGGAGGCGCTGTCAGGAAAACCCCCTCGAGCAGGTCAGGCGAGAGGGCGTCTCGGGCCTGGAAGAAAGTGGGCATCAGTGGTCCGGACGGGCTCCAGAGCAGGGCCTTTGTTGGGGAATGCTTGGAGATGAGGCAGATGGAAGTCAGTGGAAAACATTGGTAAAAAAACTTTGAGAGTTCATAGAACCTTCAGGAGAAAGCCTGTCCAGTGAAGCGCCTGCAAAGTCCGTGCGGAACGCCCTCACGAACCTGACGTGGACAACACACCAGTTAGGGCTAGGCTTCTAGGGAAACAGGCCCGAGGAGGGAGGGAAGAAAGCCACGCTCAGAGGTCCGGGCTCTAGGCAGGTCACGGAGGTCGGCTGTGGGCCCTGGGGCAGGCCGACTTGGGGAAGGACTGGGCAGCTCCGTCCCGTCTTGCTCCAGGAGGCAGAGGCGGGTCCCAAGCTGTCCTGTGATGGAGACGGAGCCGCGCATGTCCAGCGGCACCTGGTCACTGCGGGCCACCGTGAGTGCAGTGGTGGATATGGGCGTGGCTGCTGAAGGGACCAACAGAGCCCCAGGCCACAGCCACAGGAGTTGGCATTGCGTCCCGGGGTCTTTCGCAAACAGGAAGAGTGCCTTCTCTCACTTCCTGTCTCTGCAGGCACATGCCCGGGCCTCCCCGCCCAGAGGCGCTTGACTCCGGTCGCTGGAAACCGAGGTCTGTCCTCTGAGATTCGGGGAGGTGGGGAGATGCCAGCGTTCTCGCCAGACCCGCCTGGTCCTCCCCACCGGTGCCATGCTGCCACCACACAGATGTGGTGCGGGGCCTGGATCCGTGTCCCCTGACCTCCCTGCATCTGGACTCTCTCTGCAGGGCGCAGACCAAAGCCCAAAGCCTTTAATTATTGGCCCAGAGGAAGACTGTGACCCCGGTTATTTCAACAACGAGGTAACGGTTCCCTGACTCTCTGCTTTCGTCATTGTCACACTGGCTGCTGTTGACGAGAAGCCGTTAGACCCACACCGGCCGTGAGGGCACAGGGTGGGCGCCGAGGCTTGCAGACCTGGACGGCGGGGGACATGGGGGCGGAGCTGCAGGCCGTGCTGCTGTACCCCGCCTCTGCGCACCGCAGCCACGCCCGTGCGTCTGCCTTCCAGAGCGACATCGTGTTCCAGGACCTCGAGAAGCTGAAGGCCCGGCCAGCCCACCTGGGGGTTTTCCTGCGGTACATCTTCTCCCAGGCGGACCCCAGCCCGCTGGTACGTCCGATCTGTGGGCGCCGGCAGGCGGCTCGAGGACGGAGACAAATAGGGAAGAAGGGGCAGGTCAGACAGGAGGGGCTGTGCACCGCCCAGCACGCCCAGAGCGTAGGGAGGCGCAGGGGGCGGGAGGCCGAGAGAGCTGTCGTTCTAGAGTCCTGAGCCCTGGGAGGTGAGAGCCTGCCCTTGCAGATGCGCGGCGTTACTGCAGGGAGGCCTAGCAGAGAGGCAAGGTGACAAAAGTGATGACGGGGTGGACGGGGAAGGGGCACCCTGGGACAGGACTCGGGGCCAGTGGCCTCAGCCGCTTCCCTCCTGCTGCTCAGCTGCTCGGAAGGAAAGGGACGGACGAGAGGGGAGAGTGTCGTGTTCCTCCCAAGGCGCAGACCGCTGTTTGCCTTCAGGGCCGGGAGCCCCGGCGTGTGGGCCCCACGTGCTGTGTCCCGGAGATTCCGGAGTGAAGACCGGGCACATCATAGACAGAAGTAAAACCGCCAGCCCGGAGAAAACAAGATCCAGGCCAGCACAAGGCAAAATGCCGAGTGTGGAGGGACGCGCAGCTCAGGGGGCCCGTGCTGGAGCGGGTGGGCAGGCGAGACGGATGATGATGGTTAATCAGAGATTGCTGAGACTCCAAGCCAAGGTTTTTCAGCCTCAACGTGGTGACACCGAGCTGCAGGATTTTTTGTTGGGGGGCCATCCTGTGCATATTCTTGGCTGCATCACTAGGCTCCTCCCAGTCTGGGCCCAGCATCTCTCCAGAAAAGATCACAAGTGTCTCCAGGCACCGCCTGCCCGTTGTCCCTTGGAGGCAAAACCATCCCTCCGCGGAGGGGGCCTTTGAGAACCACTGCTCTAGCTGCCTTCTCTCTTTTCCTAGCTTTTCTACTTGTGTGCCGAAGTTTATCAGCAGACAAACCCCAAGGATTCCCGGAGCTTGGGAAAAGACATCTGGAATATTTTCCTAGAGAAAAACGCGGTAAGGCAGTCACAGATTGAATTATAATATTATCGTACTCCTGGGGGCCACTCAGGAGCAGAGGAAAACTGAAGCCGTATGTTCAGGCTGGATGGAGCCCGGCTCTTCGGGAGAAGTTGGGGCCGACGGCTCCTGGATCCTGTCGCTGGCCCTGCTCTCAACCCTGAGCTCCGCTTCTGGCCCCTTTGTTCTGTGTGTGGCCAGGTAGAATGCACGTTGCCTCTCCAAACTTTCGGGAGAAGGAAGGAGCTTGTGCCAAACCCTGATTCCTGTCCCTGGATCAGTGCTGGCTCCCCCTCCCCACCCCCCAGTCCTCCCTGCCTGCCCGTCCGGCAGAGTCCTCCCTGCAGAGACACCAGGTGGCCGTGATCAGCGAGCCCAGACGCGGAGCCGGGGTTCTCGTGCTCAGCCCAGCCAGGGTTCCCGGGGAGGGGGCCCAGAGTGGGCGTGCGGACAGGGCCCGGCCGCAGTGGCACCTGCCTGCACGGGGCAACGCACCTCAGACCCTACGGTCTGAGCCAAACCACACTAATTCCCAAGTGACCTCAGTCTTTCAGTTCCGAAGCCCAAGCTCGCAGGATTAACGAGACCGGGGAGTAGAGTGTCCCTCCAGTGGGTCTGGAGGAGGGTGGCCGCTGCCGGCCGTGCCCCGCGGGGGTTGCAGAACCAGCCTGTCCCCCGGTCAGCCCCCCTGCTCTCTAGGACGCCCGCTAAGCTGAGGGAGCAGGGAGGGCCCGGTGAAGCTTGCTCCCTTGCTGTGGAGTTAGCACCCCTGCACCCCATGCACCCGATGTCCATGAAGCGGAGTGGGAAGCCTGCACCTGCCCCCGAAGACGGCCCAGCTCACCCCGCAGCTTCATGCTCAAGGGCAGGCTTCCGAGGGGGCAGAGGAGAAGGCCAGGGGTCAGGGAAGGAGGGAAGGGGTGTTTCAGTCCCCCCTGCCGCCGGGGACGTCTCCCACGTACCCTGGGCTGTGGGCCTCACCGCCCCCGCCCCCACTCTTCTCTTTTCTAGCCGCTGAGAGTGAAGGTCCCAGAGGTGTTGCAGGCTGAAATTGGTAAGTCAGCTCATTGGCCGGTGAGTCTTGTCCCGGGCCGTGGGAGGCCGCAGGGCGCAGGAGGCACTGAGCCCCCATCCCTGGGCGTCCCTCCTCTAGGAGGGAAAGTGGGGGTGGTTCCCCCAGAGCGCCTCACAGTGGCTGACGGGCAATGCGACGGGACAGGCCCTGCCTGGGGAGCGGAGCTCGTTTCTGCCAGGCTTCCCCGGGACCTTCCTGGGCCCAGTGGGGCCATCTGTACAAAAGTGCATTTGGACTTGAGGGATTCCTAAGCCTGGCCGGTCGCCAGAATCCCTGGGGGAATTCTTGAAAATCGAGAGATCAGGGCCTCACTCAGTCCCACCTGGGGTCAGGATCTCGGGAGTGTTTTTGTTTCCATGAGTTCCTTACCGATACTGCCGGCGCTGGCCCAGTGAGGGCCCAGCTGGCGAGGCGGTTGCTTACCGATACTGCCGGCGCTGGCCCAGTGAGGGCCCAGCTGGCGAGGCGGTTGCTTACCGATACTGCCGGCGCTGGCCCAGTGAGGGCCCAGCTGGCGAGGCGGTTGCTCCGCCTTCGTCTCGTTCTCACGGCGTGATAGAGCTGACGGAAGGCTGCTTCAGAGGGTGTCAGCCTGAGAAGTGGGTCCCAGGCAGCGTTCGAGAGGGTAGGCGTCCCACGCTGCCTCCGGAAAGTGGGGTTTGTGGCCCGACCAAGAGGTCAGAGGGTGGACAGAATCCCTCGACCGCGTGAAGCAGCTGCAGGGGCAGGACAGACAGCGTCCAGGTTCTGCCGGGGAGTTGCGGCCTCATGCACAGTGCTTGCCTTTGTCCGCCTCGTGCGCTGGCCCGGCGGCCAGGAAGCCTGCGAGGTTTGCGCTGTGGTGTCAGCGGGCAGCCCCCGGGCACGTCTGAGGGTGGACAGGGCTTTATTTGTCCACATAACGGAGCCTGGAACATCCAGGAGATGTCTCGGTGCTTGCCTTGGCACCTGGACGTCAGGAGTGACCCGGTGGGTGCGGGCCTCAGAGGGCTCAGCAGGCAGGGCCCCTCCTCCCGACACCCGTTTCTTCTTCCTGGTTCCCACCAGACTTGCGTCTGCGTGCCAGCGAGGACGTCCGCACCGCCCTCCGGGAAGCCCAGGAGGCGGCCATGCCTGAGATCCAGGAGCAGATCCAGGACTACAGGTTGTGGGGCGCCCTCGCCCGTCTGTCCCGTGATGAGCGCTCTGAGGCGCGCGTTTGTCTCGCCATTTCCGGGCGTCTGCTGAGCACTGTGTACACTTGCTTGTTTCTCTGGCTTAGAACGAAGCGCACCCTGGGGCTGGGCAGTCTGTACGGTGAGAATGACCTGCTGGACCTGGACGGGGACCCTCTCCGAGAGCGCCAGGTGGCCGAGAAGCAGCTGGCCGCCCTGGGAGACATCCTGTGAGTGCCCTCCCCACGCCCACCCGCACGCACGGAACAGACGCATATGTTCCGTGTGTTCCCCGGCCTCTTCCCCTCGACCGCTGCCGGCTCTTCCTCCCCGGAAGGCGGGGAGAGCCCGACTCCACCGCTGCCTTGCTCAGCAAGAGCTGTCGGCACTCGTGGGGCTACTGGGCCCCACCGCTCCCCACGGAGCTTTCTGCTCTCCTTCCGAGCCCTCTTCCTGGCCATGCTACCTCCTGCCTGTATGGTCGCATGGACCCTGGCTCGAGGGCCACGCACGGGCCTTCAGGGGACAGACCGACTGGTAGACGGGAGGGTGAACCATTTTCAACTGCCATTCCAGTTAAGCGTCAGAAGCCTGGCCTGACTAACACAGTCAGGAACTTCGGCTCAACCTCGGCGGCTGCGCCTCTCCTGTCCCATGTTCCCAGCGCCACCTGCGTGACTGTGGGGACACATCAGGCTTAAGGGCTTCTCCACCCACCCAGTGCTGTAGGACCCTGGTGTCGGGTGTCAAGTGACAAAAGGCAGACAGGACTGTCTCCGTAGTCTCTGTTAACGCTCCCGTTCAGAGCAGCGACATCCACAGTCTGTCCCAGGTCCCCGGGGCGTGTAGTGAACCACACAACGCTGTCCGTGGTGCTCACCGTGGTGGGAGGAGAAGGCAGCGTTTAATGAATAAGTAAGGCCCGTGAGGTGTCGGAAACAGCGAGCGGGACAGAGCAGGCCAGAGGAGGGGACCAGGCTCCCCAGAGCCAGTGGGCGGTGGGGTTAAATAGGGCGGCCAGGGCGGGCCTCCCCCAGAGAGTAACATTGGAGCCCCTGAAGAAAGTGGGGTCGTTCTCCTTGAGGACCGCTGGGGGCAGAGGCAGGGCGAAGTAGGCGCGTGCTTGATCTGGGGAACGGCGGGGACGGCGTGGCCAGAGCAGATTGAGAAGGGGGGTGCCCGGGGAGGGGCCGCACGGGAACCCTCTCGGTAGGGCTAGGCCCCGGGTAGGGCCGCCGCCTGCGGTGAGAGGAGGTCCGAGTCCCCCGTGTGTTCTGACGGTAGAGCAGACGGGCATTTCCTAAAAACTCAGTGTGGGTCGGGGAAGGCCCCACGGTTTGTACCTACATGGCTGGAAGGACGAAATGCTGCCGGCCAAGATCGGGGTGGCTGTGGGGGGGGGCAGTTTGAGGTGGGCACCCTGGAGGTACGGCTGCAGGTGTGAGTGTGGCAGCAGTGAGAGATGGGCTTCAGACGATGTCATGGGGGGGGCGTATTCCTGGAAACAAGCCCTGGATTTTTGTGGGTCTCAGTTTCCCTGGCAGTCTGACGGCAGTAATGACCCAGCCACTCCAGGGATGGACCTGGACCTGGAGCTGGAACTTGAGCTTGACCTGAGATCCCAGCAGCGGAAGTCCCGGGGCCTGTTACTGACAGTGGGCACCCCCCTCGGGGTGGTCTCCACGGAGGCTTCGGCTCGCTGATGGAGATCGGGCACCTCCTCAGTGTGCATCTCGAGAATTTGACCACTTAGCTTGTAAATGGCTCAGAATAGTGCCTGGCACGTGGTGACCCTCAGCTGGCAGCTGCCGCCACCACCCGCTCTCCTCCTGCTCCACGTCAGCCCAGCCCCTCAGATGAGTCCTCGCTGGGTCAGGACAGACCCCTTCCTCCGTGATCACGTCAGAAGCTGTGTTGGCCATGTCCCCTTTTATCGGGAAGGACCTCTCGGTCCCTGCACTGAGGCCCCCGAGGGAGTGAGCACTCTCAAGTCCCGAGCCCCTGCCAGTTCGGAGCCGAGACCTGGAGTCGAGGCGTGGCCTCCCCGTCCCCACAGCCCCCATCCTCTGCACAGCCGACACGCCTGTGCCTTGCCGCGCGTGTCATCGGTTCTCTCTTTGTTTCAGGTCCAAGTATGAGGAGGACAGGAGGTGAGTGAGTGCACCCTGCGTTTGCCATCATTCCAGTCACAGGGGCACCCCGGGCATCGAGGTCACTGTGCATCCAGGCGTGTAACCGTAACAGCAGGGTTGTGAGGTCCAGGCCCCTGCCGCTCGGGGCCCACCGCCTGGGGCAGGGGTCTGCCTTCACCCCGATGTGCCTCACCTCCACCCGAATTAGCTCTGGTTCATCTCTCTGGCTTTTATCTCTTAAGCCACCGCGTGAAGCGACGGTGACAGGATCGGCCTGCGTCAGCAGCCCCTACAGGGGAGCTGGGGTACAGCGCCTCGCCTCTCTGGCACGCGCTACGGGGTTTCCACAGCCGGCCTCGAGGAGAGCGTGCATGCGCTCGAGCCGGGGGGAGGGCGGGCTAGGGGTCTGTTGAGGGACGGGGGGACCCGTAGCCGAAGCCTTCGCTGCGCCGAATCCACAGAGTGCACCGTCCACCTCCCGAATCGAGAGCCAGATACGCTTCCAGACACGGGCTCTGGACAGTTCCACGTGGGGCACGTGGCAGCTCCGTTCTCTCTCTCCCTTTGTGCCAGCGGTGGGAGGGTGGCGAAGGCCCGGGCAGGTTGGCATTTCTCCCTGTTTCCTTGCCACCGCACCACACACGGACGCCCGTGGACCGTGGCCGTGGGCCTCAGTCGGTCCTCCAGGCCTGCCGGCTTGTCGGCTTATGTTGTAGGGACCGGCCACGTCCTCCCACTGACCGCTCTCCCCTCTTCAGGAAGAGTTCGGCTTAGGGAGAGAATGGGGTGTCTCCCAGGACTCCCGCCAGCCAAAAGTCCATCTGCGCCCCCTCCCCCTTGGGAATTCCAGGCCTCCTTCTAAACTCCCTGATTCACAACTCTACCTTCACCACCACCCCCGCCCCCAGGAGATTGTTCGGAGCAGGGTCTCAGCCCTTCCGCCTGCTGGCGGGCACAGCCGGAGCTTTCGGCCTGACCGCTCTGCCCCCTCTCTCACAGCGCCCCCATGGACTTCGCCCTCAACACCTACATGAGCCACGCTGGGCTCCGTCTCCGAGAGGCGCGGCCTTCCGGCGCAGCCGAAAAGGCCCAGGCAGCTCCCGACAAGGACAAGTGGCTGCCCTTCTTCCCGAAGACCAAGAAGGTGACCGAGCCACCTAGCGGGCGTGCTCTGCTGCAGTCTCTGCTGAGGCCGGCCCGGCGGAGCCGCTCAGCCCTGCGCCTCGCCCCCGCCGCCTTTGCACCCGCAGACCGCTCAGACCCAGCCCAGACACGTGCGCTAGTCCGGGAGCAAGCAGGAGTCTGCGTTCCAGTTAGCCGTTGAGGGCGGGTCTGGGGGGGCAGTGACAGCGATGAGTGGCCCGGTCTGGGGGTGGGGACCTTCTCCAGAGCCGGTGTCTCCTGTCTCAACAGAGCAGCAACTCCAAAAAAGACAAGGAAGCCTTGGAGGACAAGAGGCGGAACCCCATCCTCAAGTACATCGGGAAGCCCAAGAGCTCTTCGCAGAGCAGTGAGTGCACGGGGGGCGGCGGCCTCGGGCCGGGGCCGCGGCCACGCACCCTCACCCTGAGACCACAGCTCCCTCTCGGTGCTGCTCATTGTCCCCTTGCCACGCCGTGGGCAGGCTCCTCGAGGTACAGATGACGCTTCAGAGCCGGGGAGGCCATGCCAGGCCCGGGGCCTTAGTCTAGGGACTCAGAGCCAGTGTAGCTACCGATCAGCCACACAGAGGAATGTTCCCGCCTGGCAAGGCCGCTCTGTCGGCAGTAAACGCCCCCCTCGCCTCCACCGGTGGGCTTCGTCTATGCCCCTGACGCGTGTTGGGAGCAATTGTGGGCCCTCGAGGGGAAGTCTGACTTGATTGATGCTGGGCAGAACTAGGTGTGGGGCTGGAGGGCCAGCCGCTCCCCGGGTGCTGTCACTTACCTGGAACTCAGTTAAGCCCGTCGCTGGTCTGGAACTTGCTGCTGGCCTCCCGGTCAGCGTTTCCAGGCCCCGGTATTAGTCTTGGGAGTCTGGGAAGGGCCGTGGCGTGGGTGGGCCAGTGGCCTTTTCTGAAATTGCCGCTTGGGGGCTGCGGAAGCGGGGACTCTTCTAGATCAGACCTGATGTTTGCCACTCGTTTCTCATTTTCCAGCTTGATGTAAGTTTTGTTTTGGTTCTTGAGACATTAATTTGACTTTTCATGGTTTACTTTTGTTTTTGTTTGTTTTCTTTTAGCATTTCATATTCCCTTGTCCCCTGTGGAAGGTAAAAGGATCATTTTCTGTGGGTTTTTCTTTGCGTTAGCTTTGAGTTTCCATCTCTCAAGTCTGTCTGTCTGTCCCTTTTCCCCGTCCCCCATCTCCTCACTCCATCTCTGTCTTCCGTGTGCCTCCCTCCTGCTCCGGCTGCCTCCCCGGGGGGTTGCTCCTGGCAGTGTCACAGAGGCCAGCCTCCCGGCCTTCGGTCCCCTCTGTCCCCCTCTCGAATCTCAGGGAACGGGCTCCGAAGATCCAGGGCTCCGTGTACACGAGGGGCGCCTTCACACATCCTGTACGAACTTCTCAGGTTTTTGTCTGGACTGAAATAACAAAAATCCTCATTTTTGACAGTTATGCAGGGTGTCTTTCATAAACAGTAGGTCTCTAACAGTCCTTCTTGGGGGCCTTTCACCGTCTGTCACCTGCTCTGCTTAAGCCCTTGAGCGTGGCATGTCCACTGCTCCTAACTTAACGGGGACGGCACAGTGTCACCTCAGTGGTTAAAGGGAATGCCCCCCTCGTGTGTTAGAGGGCCTGGTGCCGTCCGGGATCTGTGCACTGAAAACATACACGTCACTTCCGTTAACCCAGAGAGGCTGAGGACCCGCAGCTGGGCGAGCGAATTTCTCATCAGTGAGGCCTCTCGAGTAGTCACGTGACTAATGCCGTCAAGGCTCAGGGGCGCCTGGGGGGCTCAGTCAGTTAAGCATCCGACTTCGGCTCAGGTCATGATCTTACAGTCGTGAGTTCAAGCCCCGCATCGGGCTCTTTGCTGACCACTCGGAGCCTGGAGCCTGCTTCCAATTCTGTGTCTCCCTCTCTCTGCCCCTCCCCAGCTCACTCTCTGTCTGTCTGTCTCTCTCTCTCTCAAAAATAAATAAATGTTAATGTGGTCAAGGCTCTACTGGGAATCTGTACGGAGGGAGAGCAGTGCAATGAAATCAGGAAATTGCCAGGTGGCTAGAAATTCATTTTATGTAAAGTAACAAAAATCATGATTTTCAAAATCATTTCAGTTACTAAATTCCTAGATTCGTGCTATTTTTTTTAATGTTTTTATTTATTCTTGAGACAGAGCGTGAGTGAGGGAGGGGCAGAGAGGGAGGGAGACACAGAATGTGAAGCGGGCTCCAGGCTCTGAGCTGCCAGCACAGAGCCCAACGTGGGGCTTGAACCCATGAACCGTGAAATCATGACCTGAGCTGACGTGGAACACCCAACCGACTGAGCCACCCAGGCGCCCCTCATGCTACCTTAAAAAAAAAAAAAAAAATTAAGTTTCGAGAAAAGGCATATAAAACATTGGAAAAATAGAACAGTGGCCCTGAAACCCAGGCCCGTGGATCTTAACACACGCTTCCTGCCGTGCACCCTGCCCAGGGGAGGCAGGAGGAGGCAGCAGCTTCGAGGGGCCAGGAGCCCAAGGACAGGGGGAGGCGCCTGGGTGTCCACCATCTCTGAGTTAGATCTTTCCATTGTAATCTAATGAGTGGTGTGGCCTTGGGTCTCGAGTTCCCAGGGTCATCAGCAAAGTCCGTGTCCGGATCTAAAGACCAAACCGCCCCCAAAGGTGGTGGAGGCCTCAGCACTGAGTGTTTGACCGTTTAGGGTCGTCAGCTGTTGCCCCTGTGTAACAGCGACCATATCTGACTGTTAATAACATGGAATTTACTTTCCCTTCTGTGTCCTTGTCATCCAGAGAATGGAGGAAGGGGAACAGAAGACACCAGGGAAAATGTGCTCATTTAAAAAATATCGTGATCCTTTCTGCCTGTCTTCCGTCCCATTACCCTGACTCTACCCAGTTATGCCGGCTCCCAGAGCCACGCCCATGTCTTGTCACAGGGGGCACCTCTATCCTGAGAAGAGGCACATGGGGGAGGGAGCAGTGGGCTCACCCCTGCGGCCGCCTGCTACAGCGTGTTCCCGGGCCCCCACGCCGTCACCCCGCAGGGCCGCTGAGGTGGCGAATGCAGAGGTGACCCTGTGACCGGCAGCTCAGGCCCGAGTCTCCATAGTGGGTGTGATGCTAACAGCCCCTACTTCTGACACAGCCACCGGTTACACGTCTCTGGGAAACTGTCACCCCAGCTCCCCGCCTAAATGACATGGAGTTTGAGGAGACCAGCTAGTCATTCCGTTTCCTCTGGCCTGGAAACTTTCTTATGAACCTGAGTTTAGAGACTCAGGGAGGCTCGTGGGTTTGCATGGGGGGGACTCTGGCTAGTGTGGGTAGGATCAGGGCCTTGCCTGACTCCTCGGCCCCCCACCTTCCTGTCCGTCTCCGGCAGATCGGCCTCCGTAGCCCCAGCTCCGGGCTGATGTCACCGCATCTCGGGGGAGGAACCTTCTGCGGGTGTCTCATGAGCCTTATGAGTTCCGTACCTGCTTTCTCTGTCTCTTTGAACAAGGACAACCCTCTTTTGTCCTAGCTTTGAAGAGGGGCTGGAAATTAAATGCCAGTGGGTGACCCCTTCCCTCTGTTCTACCTGAGACCACCCCACTCACTGATAATAAAGGGTCTGATTCGTTCATGATGGCAGTGACCGGAGGCAGGGGCGGGGACGGAAAGAACAGGAAGGATAGTCAAAGGACTGAAATAATGAGCTTTAAAAGGAATGTAAACTTGGAAAATGACGGATGCAACCTGGCAACACGGCCAGTTTACAGAGAGATGCGTTTTGGGTGCTCCTGGCTGGTGTTTTAGTCTGTATTTGGCTCTTGGAAAAAATCTCGCCGTAAGTGAAGCTTGAGGGTCACTGTAATGAACAATGTGAGAGCCGAAAGGAATACCCACGGGAAATCTACCTCCACACTGTCCCATTTTGCATGTGAGTGAGTGACCGACCTCCCCCACCACTCTCCGGGTTATTGGGAGGGGACCAGGAACTAGTGTAGAGGACCGGCCCCGCGTCTCCCGGTCCCCAGCCCGGGGCTGCTGTCATCCGTGCTTGCTCACTGCTCTGTCTTCTGGGCTGAGGGGAGCGAGGGTCCTGCACAGATAGCAGAGTACCCTTCATTTTCCTTCTGCTTTCAGTCAAACCAGGCAACGTGAGGAACATCATCCAGCACTTTGAGAACAACCAGCCGTATGACGCCCCGGAGCCCGGGACGCAGCGGCTCTCCACAGGAAGCTTTCCCGAGGACCTGCTGGAGAGTGACAGGTAGCAGGGGCCAGATGGGACTTGCCGGCTTCCCACGGAGGGGAGCCCGGGCGGGGTCAGGGTCAGGGTTAACTCGAGGTGCTTCCCCACTCCGCTAGACCGTTAGATCCCTGCCGTGGGTCGGCGATCAGGCCAGCAGGAGACGAAGCAGGGCCCCCGGCCGCCCAGGCCCAGGACCGCACGTCCTTAGCGTTTCTCCGGGATTCACCCCTGACCGCGCGGCAGCTAGAGGACGTTGCGAAGCAGCTAATCTGGACCCCCTAGATGACAAGGCTAGAGAAGCCTGGGGTGGGGGTGGCAGGGGGAGGTGCGGGGGATCCAGGGGTCAGGCCGGGTCGGCCATCGACGCCTGTGAGGAAGAGTGCTGGAGCTTGGCTCTGCTCGTTCAGAAGCACGTTCAAGAGGAAAAGGGACTTGCAGCCGTGGCGTCTCATGTGTCCTCTGCCTTTGGCCGCGTTCTAACGAGAACCCTCCTGTGGCATCGAGGCGTGCTCCCGGGCTTGTCCTGCACTGGGGCCTGACAGCAGCCACGTCACGTCTGAAATCCTCCAGCCAACACTTAGTGAAAACCACCTGTGGTCAAGGTTCCGTGCATGTGCCCTAGGTCACCCTCGAGCTGTAGAAGATGTAGATGGGGTCCTGTGTGTACAGAAATCACACGCGTGCACCCACTGAGCAGGTGCAGGCCAGGTCACTAGGTGGCGGCCGAGGGAGTCAGCACATTTTACCTGTGAAACAATTACAAACTACAAGGCTGCCCTTCCTGCTCGTGCCCAAGGCTCCTCCTGCTTAGAAGGAAACCTGTGTAAGCTCAGTGAGTGTGGAGAGTCTGCCGCAGCGAGAACAAACGTGGCCGCGAGGGAAGGTGAAGACTAGATCCGTCCTGAGCCAGGAGGCCAAACTCTGATATCGCCGAGTGAACTAAATGTATAAATTAACGGGATGCATAGGCCCGATCTCATGGACACGTCAGATGCACAGAGACATGATACCAACGTTGTGAGAAAAGAGCCGAGACCACTCGTAGACTCGTGGTCCTGAAGCTCCCAGGCGAACGTGCCGAGACCCTAGGATCCTGAGTCCACTGTCGGCAGGAGCCCTCGGCCTCGCCGATTGTAAGCACGCTGGCAATCTTCGCAGAAACAGCGGGTCAGAGGTCGGCAGGTGTAAGAGCCCCCCCTCCCCCACCCCCCGTCTAGAAGCAGTATTCTGAGGGTAGGGGACCAGAGGTCAGAGGTAGGAGCCCCACTTGTTGCGGGGAGAGTTAGGACTTGTGGGGGCTCAGGACTGTCCTGGCGCTCAGGTGGCCTGGCGTGGGCTGCCGGTGGAAGTGCTAGGTCAGCGGGCTTGGCTGGAGGTGTTCTAGCAGCCCCTGGGGGGGAAGTCTGTGGGGGTCGGCTGGTAGTGTGGCTTTTGACCCTCAGGACCCCAGGGGCAGCTCTGTTTGGGTCCTTGGCAGTTGAGAGATGTGTGGTGATTGCTCCAGTAGCCTGCTGTGCTCTTAGGAGCAGCCTGCACCCTGCAGGCCGTCCCCGTCCTGGAGGCAGGGGGTGGGACGCAGGTCAGTGAGCAGGTCAACAAGAACCAAGCCAGCAGGGCCATGGAGGGAGGCACCATCCCGGGGCAGCCAGGGGTCAGAGACGCCAGCTGTCTCCCAGCTCACACGCCGCAGGATGCAGAAAAGAGCAACGCCCGGCCGTCAGCGTCTCCTCACGCCGAGGAGTCTCTGGGACTTGAGATGCCGAGTCTCGTCTTGCCTGTGGGTCTTTCGGCCAGACATGGCAGGTGAGGGGGGCAGGTTCCTGCCGGTCCGTAGACGGGCCCTCCCGAGCCAGCCTGCCCCCCAGGAGGGGACGTGGAAGCGTAGGAAAGATGCTGCGAGATAAGAACAGAAGAATCCCCACGCAGCTGGGGGGCAGGAGACCATCGCGGACAGAATCTCTGACAGGCCTGCGAGGAGGCCGGGATGAGCATGAAGGAAGTGCCTGTACCTCCTGGCAGAAAATCCTACGAAAGGAGAGTTCTGCCTCAAACAGGGCTCCATGGTGGGAGCTGACCCGGAGTCGAGGGCAAGACGGACTGGCCACCCGACAGCCCGGGCCAGGATCGAGGGCCTCAGGTCCCTGATAAGGGCCTGCGGCGCCCACGGCTTTCCTGGAGGGCTCGGGGTCCGCGGCATATGCACCACAAGGCCCATTCTCTTGGTCCCTGCTCACACCTTCCTGACGGGTCACGGGGACTATGAGGGCCTCTGTCCATCGAGCCGGACTGGGGAGGGGCAGGGGGGACCCCTGGAGTCCTGGCAGCAGATGAGAGCTTGTCGGGACGTGGGACCCCAAGGTGGCTTGCCCTGCTCCCCCAGTTCGCGCTCAGAGATCCGCCTGGGCCGCTCGGAGAGCCTGAAGGGCCGGGAAGAGATGAAGCGGTCTCGGAAAGCCGAGAACGTGCCCCGCTCCCGCAGCGACGTGGACATGGACGCGGCCGCGGAGGCCGCCCGCCTGCACCAGTCCGCCTCCTCCTCCGCCTCCAGCCTCTCCACCAGGTGGGCAGGGCTCGGGCGGCTCGGCGGGGCATCTCGGGGCAGGGGCGGTGGGCGCTGAGGGCTGACTTCTCTCCACAGGTCTCTGGAGAACCCAACCCCTCCCTTCACCCCCAAGATGGGCCGCAGGTGAGTGGGGTGTCCCGGCCGCACCTCCAGCCCCGAGTGGCTGGCCTCGTGTGCCTGTCCGCAGCCGTCGGGGCAGGAGAGGCGGGGGCCGACCCCGAGCGCGAGTCCTTCCTCCTCTCCCCCAGGAGCATCGAGTCTCCCAACCTGGGGTTCGGCGCAGACGCCCTCCTCCCCCACCTCCTAGAGGACGACGTGGGCCTGCTGTCCGACCTGGAGCCAGAGCCAGAGGCGCAGAACTGGCAGCACACGGTGGGCAGGGACGTGGTGGCCGGGCTAAGCCAGAGGGAGATCGACCGGCAGGAGGTCATCAACGGTGAGCACGTCCCCTGTGACTCAGGCGAGAAGAGGGTAGTGGGCAGCAGGAGGTCAGGTGGCTCCCTGGGCACAGGACCAGGTCCGTGCCCTTCCTGCACGGCCCGTGGGGTGAGATGTCCCCAAGATCGGCCCTGCGATCCGACAGTGGCGCTCGGCCTCCTCGCAAGTGGCTTAAGGTGACGGTCATAACTCTGGAGACTCGCTGACGCCCTGTGCTTTGTGTCCCTCCCTTCCTGTGGCCGCCCCGCTCAGAGCTGTTTGTGACGGAAGCCTCCCATCTGCGCACGCTCCGGGTCCTGGACCTGATCTTCTACCAGCGGATGAAGAGAGAGAACCTGATGCCCCGGGAGGAGCTGGCCCGGCTCTTCCCCAACCTGCCCGAGCTCATAGAGATCCACAGTGAGGCCCGGCCTCCCCGCCCGCTGCCTCCCCCGCGCCCCTTCTCTGGCCAGCCTCCGGGCGTCTGTCCCCTCGCCAGCTCCCTCTGGCGGACCGCTTGACACGAGCCCCGAAGCCAGCCCTCCAGGTCCCCCGGGAGCAGAATGGCTGCCGGACCCTGCCCCTCGGCACCATTGCCGACAGCCCTTCTCTCCGGGTCCCGGCGGGTCGGGCAGCGCGGCTCTGCCCGAGGCCTCTCTGAGCCTTCTCTCCCTGCCCCAGATTCCTGGTGCGAGGCCATGAGGAAGCTCCGGGAGGAGGGCCCCATCATCAAAGACGTCGGTGACCTCATGCTGGCTCGGGTATGCTTGGAGGCAACGGTCCCCTTTCCCACGGCCACCAGAGTGGCGGGGGAGGGCGGGGGGAGGGCAGGGATGCGAGGCCGCGTGGTGTCCCTTGTGCTGCAGTTTGACGGCCCCGCCCGGGAGGAGCTCCAGCAGGTGGCCGCCCAGTTCTGCTCCTACCAGTCCATAGCCCTGGGGCTCATCAAGACGAAGCAGCGCAAGGAGAGCCGGTTCCAGCTCTTCATGCAGGTGCGTCTGCCCCGCCCCGGCCGCCGCCGGAGTTCACGCTGTCGCAGCTCTGTGAAGCCGGCCAGGGAATTGGGGGGGGGGGAGACGACGCGACGCCCAGAGGCCGGCATGCCTCTCCCCCCGGGAGGGCAGCCCAGCCGCCCCCACGCCCACCCACGCCCCCCTCGTCCCACGCCACCTCCTCAGAACACTGGCACGTGACAGCTCTTAAGAGAGACCTGGTTTAGCAGTCAGGAGGCCGTGTTCACCTCCTAGCTCCCGTAGGCACGTAGATGGACCTCAGTTTCCCTGTCTGCAAAGTGGGCACAGCACCTGCTCTGTGGAGCTTGTTCGACCTTATTCCTCCTTGGGTTATCTCCCGCCCCCACCAGTCTTCCCCTAAACCTTTCTGAGTTACCCTCTGGGACCAGGACCCGCTTGGCATTTTCACACCCATCCGGGTGCCCAGCCCATAAGCCAGCTCCTAGCCGCGGGTCGTCCTCTTCCTCCGTCCAGGAGGCCGAGAGCCACCCTCAGTGCCGGCGGCTGCAGCTCAGAGACCTCATCATCTCGGAGATGCAGCGCCTCACCAAGTACCCGCTGCTGCTGGAGAGCGTCCTCAAGCACACGGAGGGTAGGGAGCGGGCGGCGGGGGCTGCGCTCGGGCCCAGTTCCAGCGCTGACCTGCTCCGTGACCTTCACAAGTCACTCGTTCCGGGCAGTGGGAGGGGGTATGAGGCTCACCCCCAGCCTGTGTGGGGCCTTGGTACAAATCTGAGGAAAGCGTCTGAATGGAAACAGATTGGCATTCGGGCTCCCGTGACTGTGGTCCCACACCCACACCCCGCCCCCGTCCATCCATCCCCTTGCTGGACGCCTCTGTGCAGCGCACAACAGTACGGCCGTGTTTGCTGACTCCAGAGGTTTGGGGGCCATGCTTAGAGGGGCTAGCCCCAGGGGCACTCCCTGGGGTCCCAGGCATCCCTCAGTGCTGTCGAATTCGGGGTGTTGGAGTCAGGGTATGGAGTGTGAGGGCCACCTGACCTGGATGCGTGTCCTGGACGCAGTCCCTGCCCTCCCCCGCATCCGTGGAGCTGGTTCTGTCCAGGCAGCGATTCCCGAGAGCTGTCCGTGAGCGGTGCTCTGGACCCGAGGACGCTCGGTAACAGGGCTCCGTACGTGTGAGGCCCTCAGAGTGGGCGAAGGCGGTGCACCTGTGCCCATACTGCCGGCTGGCGGCCACCGGCGGCCCAGTGAGCTGGACTCTGACAGGAGCCCCTCAGCACCGCCTCTGCCCCGATCGGTAGGTGGCACCTCTGAGCACGAGAAGCTGTGCCGGGCCCGGGACCAGTGCCGGGAGATTCTCAAGTACGTGAACGAGGCCGTGAAGCAGACAGAGAACCGGCACCGTCTGGAAGGTTACCAGAAACGCCTGGACACCACCTCCCTGGAGAGGGCCAGCAACCCCCTGGCGGCGGAGTTCAAGGTGGGAGGCGGGGACCGCCACACACACTCCGGGCACCTGGGGGGACGTAGGGCGGGCGGTGGGGCCTGTCTGGGACAGGGTGCCGAGGCGGGCCCTGCCAGCGGGGACGGGATGCTGGAATTCGCCCGGCCGAGTGGGCACTGGGAGCTGGGGTCCAGGCGAAGGGTGCTGAGGAGGAGAGAAAATGAGGTCGGTTGGGGGAGAGGCCCAGGCGGAGCCGCTGGCGAACCCCCCGGCGTGACACGCAGCCTCACGGTGGCCTCTGTCCTGCCCTATTTGAGTGTCAGAGCAAAGGCCACCTCTTGCTTGCCGCCGACCCCCAGCTCCTCAGCGGTGTGGTGGCGGTGGGTCGAATGAACCGCGAGAGAATGAATGGCGTTCCCTTAACAGAGCCTGGATCTGACGGCCAGGAAGATGCTCCACGAGGGGCCCCTGACCTGGAGGATCAGCAAGGACAAGACCTTGGGTGGGTGCCCCGCCCGGGGCCGCCTGGGGCGGGGGCTCGGGACTCCGGCCCTGTGTCGGAGGGGGCAGAGGGGACCCTCACGGCGCCCACCGCCCCCAGACCTGCACGTGCTGCTGCTGGACGACCTCCTGGTGCTGCTGCAGAAGCAGGACGAGAGGCTGCTGCTCAAGTGCCACAGCAAGATGGCCGCCGGCTCCGCGGACAGCAAGCAGACCTTCAGCCCCGTGCTCAAGCTCAACGCCGTGCTCGTCCGCTCCGTGGCCACAGGTGCCGCTCGGCCTCCAGCTCCCTGCTGACCCCGGAGCGGGAAACGGGACGGGCTGGGGCGGTGGGGCCCGGCGGGCGGAGGCGCTTCAGCGAGAAGCCCGGCGTGTGCGGGAAGGGGCCCCGTAATTCGGGGCGAGGCCTCCCTGCCCCCGGAAGTCGCAGGCGGGGGCGAGCGTGAGGGAGAGCGGAGGCAGTGGGGGCCGCCGTGAGGAGGACCTGCGGGTCCAGAGCTGCCTCTGGCCTTCCCGAAGGCGGCCCTGGTGGTTCTGGCGGTCCTGCTGTGGTCCCCATTGCGTGTCAGGGGTTGGGGCTTCGAGCACCTTGTGGCCCTGGCCGGGGCTGCCATCACAGCTCTGCCACCTCCACACGGACCCTTCCCCCTTCCTCACAGACAAACGGGCCTTCTTCATCATCTGCACATCCGAGCTGGGCCCCCCCCAGATCTATGAGCTGGTGGCTCTGACATCGTCAGACAAGAACACGTGAGAATTGAGGGGTCCCGGCGGCGCGTAGGGGCGGTGGGCAGTGAGGCCAGGCCAAGAAGCGGGAGACGGGGCACGGGCGCAAGCGAGGGAGACGGAGCAGGTGCAGCGGGCTCGGGGGGCCACCATCCTTGCCCCCGAGGGGTCTTCAGTGTGGCCAGTGGGCCTTTCCTCCTCCCTGCCCTTAGGTTCGTCCTCCTTCCCGCCAAGCACGTCCGTCCCCAGGGCCGTCCCCCGCCCCTTGTTCCCTCACAGCGGCCACACAAGGCGGCTCGACTGAGTCGGCGTCTCAGTGTCACGGGTGTCATCTGCGGGTCTTGCTGCCTATCTGGGGGCTGTTTAAAGACAAAGGGCAGTCAGGAATGCTCGGCCCAGAGCACAGCACAGGGCCGCCGCGGGTGGCTGCCCACCTGCGGGCAGGGGTGCCTGCAGGGGGCGTGCCCCGGCCCCGGGTTTACCAGCGGCCCTCCCTGCTCCCGCTGAGCCACAGATGGATGGAGCTCTTGGAGGAGGCCGTGCAGAACGCCACCAGGCGCCCCGGAGCCGCCCCGGCGCTCGCCCATCCCCCAGCCCCGGGCGCCCAGGAGCCAGCCCACCAGAGCCTCACCCCCAGCAGGTGCTCACCCCCCAGGCCCCCGGGCGTCCCCACACCTCCGCCTCCCGTCCCTGTCTGCCCCCAATCTGGCTGTCAGGGAGACCCCGCCTGAGCCGGGGTGGGGGGTAGAATCGGGACCAGGAGAAGCTGGCCGGCACCCACCCTCCTCTCCAGGCAGCCCTTTTTGGACCATCATTCCCTGCCCGCTCTGACGCAGGAGGCCAGGGTGACGTCTGCGAGCTCACCCCTCCTGGCTGGCAGAGCATCGGGAGAGCGACAGGCGACCTCCGGTGGTTTCTCCCCGCAGGGTAGGACTGGACGGCTCAGAAGTGTTCCACGGCGAACCAGGACCCGAGGAGCTGTCTGGAGGTGTGTCCCCAGAACGTGGGAGCCCACCAGGCCGTCTGGTGGGACAGGTCAGGGGGTGGTCGGGTGTGGGGTGATGGGAGAGGTCGTCGGGGCCAGAGGAGTGAGGTTTGGATGAGAACGGGAATGACCGAGAAGGGGGTCTGGAAGGGGAAGGGGCACGGACCTGAGCAAGTGTGGACGAGCTCACGTGAACAGAGGCTCTGCCCTGCTCTCTGGGTAACAGGCGATCAGCGGTGGAGCGGGGAGGGCCCCTGCTTCCTCCAGCGGGGCGTTTCCGTGGAGAAGACATGCCCCCGGACCCTGTTCCTGGGATGGGGGTTGGGGGGGAAGGGGGGATGGCGCGTGGCGCCAGACACCATCTCAGTGCGAGTTTCTCTGCGTAAGGACGTAGGGCCCCGGGCGTAGAGAGAAATCTCCCTGGGGGCTCCTCACCTTCCGGTCTCTGCAGACCTCGGCTTTGCAGCGAGGTGCCCTCTTTGGCCTTCGTCTGCGCTGTACACGGCGCTCCTGCCCACCCCCGCCCCGGCCTGTGCTCTGCGGCCGCCTTTCCCGAACCGCTGCCCCTTCCCGATCTGCCCGGAGAGCTCGCCGTACTCCGCTCCTCCTCCGTGTCTCTCCACTAGCTCCACAGCTCCGCGCCGGCAGGGAGCTTTGTGCCATCGCTGACGTCTGTCAGGGGCTCGGGACAGCGTCTGGCCGTGGTCCTAGTAGGGCCTCACTAGACGTTTGTGGAATGAGTCTGTGTTCTCAGCCCACCAGAACCCAGCGCTGGGCACCGATGTGCCCACACGTGCCCGCCTTCCCCCTCCTCATGCTGTCCTCCCACCCAAAGCAGGCCCCGGGCCACAGCGGAGGCTCCGGGGGGAGCACCCGGGCCCGCTAGAGGATCCCGAGCAGGAGGGCAGCCTAGAGGAGGAGCTGGGCACCCTGCCCCACCCTTCCGCGGCCCTGGATGCAGACGACAGGGGCCGCAGGACCAGGGATCCCATCCTCCTGTCCCTCCCGGGACCTCTGGTCGTGGAAGGGCTCGCTGACGCCGCCCTCCAAGACGGTGAGTGTCTTCCGGGCCCCACCAGCCCCTCTGCCCGCCACCTGCTGGAAGGCTCTCCCCGGCCGTGCTTGAGGAGAAGGGACATGAAGCCATCGTGACCCCCGTCCACTCCCGGCTCTGCCCCGTAGGGGAGGGGAGCAGCACCACCCTCCACCCTCCCCCCACCCCAGGCGCGGTGCGCAGGGGAAACCAGCACACACTCTCTCTCCAGTGGAGCACCTGAGGCGCCTGATCCTGTGGGGCCTGCTGCCCAGTCACCCCGCGGGAGCACAGGCTGCGGCGGAGCCCGAGGACGACCGGACGCCTACGCCTTCCGTCACGAGCAGCACCTCTCAGCCCCGAGACCCCGGCTCCCCGGGGCCAGAGAGGGATCAGCCGGAGCCGGAGGACACAGCCCTCTGTTCTCTGGAACACCTGCCCCCACGGGCCAGGACTTCGGGGATCTGGGATTCTCCCGAGCTGGACCGGAAGCCGGAGGAAGACGCTTCAAGCACGGAGGCAGCAGGAAACTACAAAGTCGTGAGAAAAGGTAAAAACACGGGGACGTCGCTGGGGAGACGGTCGCCTGGTTTACTGAGGTAGAGCGAGCCTGCCACACGGCCCTTTACCCGGGAATGCGCGTGCGCAGCGGCTCCCGGATCCCAGGAGGAGACGGTGACGCCACACGAAGGCTTCAGGGTTGGGCAGCTGAGGTTCACAGCCTGTCACCTAACACCCACGTGACCTTAGACGAGATCGTGAACCCTCTCTGAACATCAGTGTGCAACACGAGGGCGTCCCCTGGTGCCCGGCACAAACCAGCCGTCCACGGCCGGCCCAGCCCCAAGGAAAACATGAGTCTCTCTTCGGGGGGCCTCAGGCCCGGGACAGGTGCTTCCGGCCGCCCCCCACGGCTGGCCAGGGCAGTGGCAGCGTGGGGGCGCGGTGAGCCATCGCGACCGTGGGAGAGCGCCCCAAGCTGAGGCACCGTGGGTGACATCGAGCAAGAAGAGCCCATTCCAGCTAGGACGGGCCCGAGGAAGGGTCCCCAGTGCCGGGGACAGGGACGTGGTCTGAGGAGGGCAGCGGGGACAACGGTCACGGGGCTTCGGGGTCCTGTCCTCCCCGGTGCTCAGCTCCGCCTCCCATTTGCCCGAGGCCCCCCCTCTCTGCTGGGTGTCTGGGAACCGGCCTGTCTGCTCTGTGCTTCGGTGACCTGGTGGACAGCTCCCTGCGGCCCCCGGGGGGCTGCACGTGTGCCCGCGTTCACTGTGTTCTCCCTTTTCTTTTCCTCTCCCGCTGCCTTCTCCTGCCCCCTCTTTCCTTCTCTCCTGGTGTCGGCTCTCCCTGGTGGTGGTGCCGGTCCAGCTGAGGTGGCGGGCGGCAAGGCCGTCCCCGCACTACCCGAGAGTGGCCAGTCAGGGCCCGAGCCAACCGAAGCGGAAGGCGGAGCCGAGGCTGCGGGTAACGAACTTCTTGGAGCCGGAGCCGGGCTTAGGGCTGCAGCACCAGGCCTGTGGGGCTCTGGGAGCCGACCCCTGCCCGCAGCCACAGGGCGCCTCCCCCCTCCACTGCGTCCTCCCTCCCCCGCCTTGGGACTGGACCTCCGGGACTGGGCTAGTCCAGCTGGTGCTGCACAGAGTGGGGAGTGCACGCAGCCTGGCACCCAGAGCCCCGCGTCCTTGGCCTGACACCCTGAGCCACACTGCAGTGTCACTGTGGAAAGAGGCTCGCGTGGCCTCCCAGGCACCTCGGTGTCTCCCCTCCTCCCCATCTCCCACTCCTTGAGCTGAGGGGTCTCTAGGACCCTGCGGGTGGGCGTGGGGGGGCTGTTTGGAGCTCATCGGTAGGCAGGCGGAGCTCTAGGTGGGGCAGATGTGAGGGTGCCTACGCTGCCAGCCCTGCCTCCTTACCCCGCTCCAGGGAGGGGGAGGGGCTCTCCCTGACCTCCCCTGCTGAGCAGCTTCCCTCGCTGAGCTTAGCAGAAGTGCCATCTAGAAGGCTTTCTGGAGGAGGGCCTCTATGGGACCGTGCCGGCACATGCCGAGCTCATCCGGCCGCAGGACGCAGGACGGCAGCCCTGGGCCTGGGCCCCGTCGCTCCACGCGGGGAGCGTTCCGGGTGAGAGGGGCGGCCTCTGCTTCCTCCTATCAGCCTCCTAACCTCCTCCTCTTGCCGTGGGGACAGGGAACTGTTTTTACATCAGCATGCCAGCAGGACCCCCAGACTCCAGCACCGACCCCTCGGGGGCACCCACGAGCCCCTCCCAGCCTGACCGCCTCCCCGCCTGGCAGACGGCGCCTCGGCCGTGGTGTGAGGGCGGCCGCAGGCGCCCCGGCCGCTCCCCGCCCAGCCTGGCCCTCAGGGACGCGAGCAGCATCTTCCACACCATCGAGCAGCTCACGCTCAAGCTCCACAGGCTCAAGGTGAGTGGAGGGGCCTCGGCCCCAGGGGGGCCCCGCAGTCCTCACCCCGAGACCCATCGCCCCCGGGGCCCGGGGCCCAGGTCCCACGTTCCCCTACCGCTCTTCCAGGACATGGAGGGGGCCCACAGAGAGCTGCTCAGATCCCTCGGGGGAGAGTCGTCTGGCGGCACCACACCTGTGGGCAGTTTCCACGCAGAGGCGGCCAGATGGACAGACCGCTCCCTGTCCCCTCCCGCCAAGGATCCCCTGGCCTCAGACTCCAGGGACAGCCACCAGCCAGGGCTGTGCTCTGAGGACGGTGAGTGTGGCTAAGCCCCCCCGGGTCTCCACCACTCAGCTTCAGAAAGGGGTCCTTCCAGGGAAACCTCACAGAAGCGCCCCTCGAAGTGGGAAGCTTAGTATTGAACCCCATTTCCTTGGATTAGAGGACAAACGGCGGTTGCCGGTCTCCCCGCTTGAACCAGACTGGGGGGGTGGGCACAGCACATACCTGGGCTGACCGAACAAGCGGGGGCAGCAGCCGGCACCAGAGGCGGCGCTCTCGAGCTTGAGGGCTGTGCAGGTGAACCCTAAGAGGGAGAGTCTCCCCAGAGGCCAGCCCCTCACGGTCCTCCCCGCCACCTCCACAGGCTCCGACACGCCCCTGGAAGACAGCACGGCACGCGCAGCCTCGTCCCCAGGACTCTAACTGTCCAAACACCAAATCCTCCGTGTCCCCACTCCTCCCCACCCCCGGGGACTGGCCCAAGGTGGGAACACAGGGCAGTGGGACCCCAGACCTCCACCCCCCCGGGAGAACCGCATGTCCCTTGGTCCGCTCAGGTCCAGATCAAGTTTCAGTGTGTTCCTGCCTCCCCAGCCCCCTCCACGGCCTGGCGCCCTGAGCATGCTGGCTGCACCCGAACGGCCCCCCAGACACGCAGGTGGCAGGAGGAGGCTCTGTGTCAATGCACTTTCTTCCTCCCCTCCCCTCTTTGCAGGACCCCGGGGCTGGGGTGGGGTGCCTGCACCCCTGCCCTCTTCGTCACTTTGGTTTCCTATAAATATGTACGTACCGTACGTGCATCTTGCCCTGTAAATACCTGACCTCTTCCTGTCGGCGGGGAGCCGGAGGCAGTTACGGAAGGGCAGCGGTGGCTCTTAGTCACCAGCCCAGCTCCAGGGGTCAGAGCTGAGCACACCGGTCCCCTGTGGGCAGGAGGGTGTCCCAGCCCGCCTGACCTGAGAGCCCAGCCTCTGCGGCCCGGGCCGGAGCCGCTCCCTCCGAGGACTCCTCCTCTTCAGGGGAATTCCCGACCCCACCTCTGCCCACCCGTCCCCCTCCCCCCATCCCTGTAGAAAACCAGTGTATCAGGTACGGCCCTGAAAACTGGGCCCCGGGAGGTGGGGTGGGGGTTTGAATGCTGGATGGTCCCCAGGGGCCCCCACGGCATTGGCCCCTGTTGCCGGGCCCGCCCCCCACCCTAATACGATATACACACTGTGCTAGGTGTATATATACATATATATATAAATATATATATAATATATAAAATATAGAGATGGAAATGACTGTTTTCCTGTTAAAATAATGTATACTCTTATTTTCTTTCTTTCATGGTTAAGACTTTTTTTTTTTTTTTTAAGAAAAGTTAAATATTCTTCAACTGTGGTGGTGTACGTGTGATTTCTGGAACTGCCCTGACAGACACTGGGGTTGTTCTCCGGATTGGGCACGGGGAACAAAGGCCACCCCTACCCCTGGCGTCAAGCCCCCAGACACAGCTCTGGCCAGCGTCTCCCCCACCCTCTGTTGGGGATTCAGCCCTCGTGGCCAAAGCGAGAGAAGGCACAGAAGCCACGGAATGTAACCGGCCCACGAGCAGGGGGCCGGGAGACCTCGGGCAGGCCTGGCTGGTCCTCTCTGGCCTCAGCCACCGCTCCCCCCTCCACCCCCACAGGCTCTGGCAGTCCTGGAAGCCAGTCCCGCACGCAGCCACACCCCCCCCCCCAAGCTTCCTGCCTCCATGTACTGACCAAGGGACGGGTTCCCTTTCCGCTCCGTCTCCTAGTCTCCCTCCCAACCCCAGCACCTGCTCCATGCCAACCCCAGGGGCTTCTGGTGCAGCCGGCATTGGACTTCCTACACGATGCCCGGGCACCGTGGGAGGATCGGGGCAGGGATGACAGGAGGGGCTGACGGGTCCTCACCGAGCACCTGCAATGTGCTCACCGGGAGACACTCCAGGAGCTGCTCTACGGGCCCAGCGGGAGCTCGGCTGCCCAGAGGCACGGGGGGTTGGGGGGGGGCCTGGGAGAGCCCTCGGGCCTCGGTGCCAGAGTTCGGGGCAGGGAGAGTGGCTCTGTGTAGGCCGGGGGAGAAGCTCCCTGGAGAGCCGACAGCAGCTCCTCCTTTCCCAGCCCCACCCTAGGCTATCTCAGATGAGGCAGCACCGAAGGGTGGAGACGTGGGGGGGCTCCCGGGTCTCGGCCCCCTCCCCCAGACCAAAGGCTGAATGCAGAGCCTGCTGTCCGGCGGGGGAGCACGGAGAGCGAGCAAGCCAGGAGTGGGGCCCTGAGGAGGCAGGAGAGCCATGCCCCGGCCAGCCCACGCCGGAGGGACCAAGGTCATCCCGGGCAGAACCGGAAAGCCCTTCAGCCGTTTCTGGCCCTGTGACATGAACAGACTCGGAGTCCCAGTGGTTCTGGAACAGTTTTCTGACAATCTCAGGGGAAACCTACAGCAACAGAGTTTGTTAATGACCTGAGATCTCCCCAGGGAGGCCGGCCCGCCACGCCCACTGCAGCCGAGCGTCTCCGGAGGAAGGGGGGGGGGGGAACTAGGTGGAGGAAGCCACCGTCTCCTCCTCTCTGTGCTTGGCCTTAGTGATGGGGTCCCTGGGCAGCATCAGCTCCTGGATCATGGCGTACGCGGGGCATCGTGGGGAGAAGCAGTTTTTCTGAAAGAGTGAAAGGAAGGGGCCGGTGGACAAAAGGGACGCAGGTGCTCTGGAAGGAGCGAGCTTCCCGGGACGAGCCGGGTTAGGACAGACTGCTGCTCTGGCAGCACGAGCGATGGAGGTGGTCGTGATAAAAAGCATTCAGGAGGCCCCAGGTCTGCTTGGAAGCAGGGGACTCACCGCCAGGGACAGCCACAGCAGCCCTGCCGGGCCCTTGGACGGGCTCTTGGACTTGGAGAACTGGGCCTGGTGCCGCACGGTGGCCAGGAAGCCCTCCAGCCCCACCTCTGTGATGCAGTTTCCTGGGAGAGGGAGTGGCCCGGGTGGCCCCGCTGCACCTCTACCCGCACTCCCCCCAGCCTCCTGGCCCAGCCCTCCCCAGCCCCTCACTTCTCCTCCTCCCCCTCTTCCTCTTCCCCCTTCCATCTCCCTCCCTCTCCCCTCCCCTCCAGCCTTCCTGCCTCCATTGTCCCACCTGGTTCCCTGCCTGCACTCCAGCTGCCAGGCCCAGGGCCAGACCTGCTCTCCCCCCACAACCCTGCACAGGAGGGCCTCCACCCGCATGATGCCCAGCCATGGGAGACCCGCGTGCTGCTCCCCAGAGTTAGGGCGGGGGAGCACCCCCAGGGCAGCGCAGGGCCCAGGTGGCCGCGGCAGACGTACGCAGGAGGTTGAGGTGCAGGAGGACCTTGTTTCCGGGCACGAAAACCTTCCCGTCTCGGTGCTCCACGGGCTCCAGGAGAGGGTTGACCATCTCTGTGGCTTCGGCCACCAGCTGCTAAAGAACACCAATTGCAAAGCAGGCAGGCTGGCGGTCAGTCAACATACACGCTTTGGAGACCAGCCGCGGGCCAGGCTTTGTCCCAGGTGCCGGGACGGGACGTTAAGCCCACACCCCGCAGCAGCGATTCTGTGGGGAGGAGCCAGAGGAGGAAGCAGGGAAGGGACGGCCGAGCCCTGTGGGGGGAAGCTGGGGTGCGTGGAGCCCAGAGGAGGCCCCCCAGCCCCCGTGCTGAGGCTGGCAGGCGAAGAGGAGGAGACAGGTGCTCCAGGCAGAGAAAATGGCCGGAGCCCAGGCCTGAAGCGTGGGGGCTTCCCTACACCAGCAGCCAGCTCCAGGAGGGCCCGGGCTGGAGACTGAGGACAGCCGCCAGGCCTCAGGCAGGGGCGAAGCAAGCCGGGAAGGAAGGCAGACCCCCGGAGCAGCCGGCCGGCGGGCTTCATTGGAGGAGCTTGCATGCGACTCTTGATCTCAGGGTCCTGAGTTTGAGCCACAAGTTGGACACAGAGATTACTCGATAAAACAGAAGAAAAAAACGTTTAAAGGCACCCCAGCCCCTCTCCCTCTGACCTTCCTCCTTGGTAGGATCTTGTGTTGGTGCCAGAGAAACCTCCTGAAAGGGGAGAGGCCCCTCCCTGCCTAGGGCAAGAGGTCTGATGGTGGAGACAGAAGGTGAGGACAGAGACAGACCCTCGGGCAGCTGGAGGGCTGGGGCCGGCGGGCTCGCAGGAGTCAGCAGCCCAGAAGGTTCCGAAGTAAGGTGGGAGCCTTCCCAAGTTGCAAGAGAAAAGGGGGGCTCCAAGCAGCGCAAGAAAAAGGGTCTCGGGTGGCCGAGCACAGGGTGGGGCGGCACCGTGACCCTGGAGAGCCCTGCCTTCCTAGGGAGCTGGGGGGTGGGGCGCGGGGCGCGGGCAGGAGCTGAGACCACAGGGGTAGGGGCCTCCTCCAGCCGGACAGGGGGAGCACTGGGCTCTTCCCCCCCTCCCCCAGCCGGGTTGGGATGGGGCAGCAGGAGGGGACAACAGAGACCTTCCGGGAGGGGGCTGGGGAGGAGCGCGCAGGGGCCCCGCTGCCGCCACGCCCGCCACCTCTGCCCTACCTCGGACTCCAGCAGGAAACTGCGCTTCTCTTTGTTCCCGGCCTTGGGCCCTTTGCCCTTGCTGGGCTTCTGCTCAGGGATGGTGACCTCTGCGGGGGGAGAGGAGCCCGAGTGCACCGTGCCCGCTCTGGAGACCACCCGGGGGCCCCGGGGGGACTCTCCTCAAGCCAGGGACTGGCAGCAGCCGCGGGGCCAGGACAGGGGGTCCCGCCTCCGAGCAGTGCCCTGGGGGTCCCGTCCCGGTGAGCCACGAGGGGAGCGCCGCGGGGCGGGACAGGGGCCGCATGGGGGTCGGCACCATCTCGTCAAGAGAAGGAAAGGCGGCCCAGAGGCGGACACCGCCAGAAGATGCACCTGGAGGCGAGGCCGGGCCTCCCATCCGGCCCCCCGCCCGGCCTCCCGCACCCCTGCACCGAGGAGGTGCTGCCGATGGGCGCCAGCACTTACTCCCCTTGCCGGACTTTCCGGAGTCTTCTTTCTTGGGGGTTCCCTGCGTGGGTGACTGCCCTGACCCTGACTTCTCCTCCCTCTTCGCCGATTCCTGTGCGGCCGGTAAGGACAGAGATGGCGACCCCGCCTCCCCGGAGCCCGGCGGGTCTGGAAAGGGGCCCGACCGGGACCCTCCGCGGCCGTCCTCCCTCCAGCCAGCCCGCTTCCTCCAGCGCTGGCAGCGCAGCACACCCACCCCCGCCTTCTCCTTCTTCTTGCTCAGGCCCTTCAGGGTCTTGGTGGACTGCGCCTTGTCTGGCTTTTCCGTCAGCGCGGGGTTGCTGGCCCCTAACAGCGGATTCTTCTCACGGTCTGTTTTGGAGTCCCCATGGCGGGAGGAGGAAGGCTACGCTCGCAAAGCAGAGAGAAGGGGATGGGAGAGGCGGCCAGCACCCCTTCCTCAAGGAGGGGTGGGGGGAAGCGCCGTGCCTGGGTGGTGGTGGGACTGACCGCACCCCCCGCCCCATCTCCCCGCCTAAAAGCCAAAACTAGATGTTTGGGAATCCTGGTGGGGCGGGGGCGGGGGCCGAAATGAGGAGAGACCCGGGGCTCAGTGGGGCTCAGATTCTCGTGTCCAGAGGGAAATCAGTCGGAGACTTTCACCGAACTAAGCATCGTCCCGGCTCCAAGCGCACCTGCCCCGCGTCCCATGTGACCATGGACAGTCCTGCGGAGCTGCCGTTGCGCAGGCGAGAAGACACCCCAGGTCTCGGGCTGTGACCCGCCGCTTGGGGCTGTAACTCTAGTCCTTTCTCTCGCCTCGCAGGAGCGGCTCCGCAGGGAGCGCAGACACGCTAGGCCTGCGCCCAGGGGCGCCCGGGGAGAGGCGGCTCAGGCGGCCCGCGGGCGCGCTGGGGACTCACCGATCGCGAGCGCTCCTGCGTCCCTTTCTCCAGCAGGAGGCGGCGGCGCTCCACCACCTCGGTGTGCGTCAGCTCGAAGGGCCGCAGGACCTGGGGTGAGCCGCCTGCGGGTCAGACGCCAGCCAGCCAGGCCCCCCCCACCCCCCACCCCGCACCCTGCCCCGCCCCCGCCGCCGCACCCACCTCGGCCAGCTTCAGGGCGCCCTGGTCCCGGATGCGGTTGTGCGCCAGCGACAGCCAGAGCAGGGCGCGGTTCAGCCGGAGGCCCTGGGGCGGGGGCGCGCGCGTGAGCCTGCGTCCCCCTGGCCTCCCATCCCCGGGGCCGGGTCCCCGCTCCCTGGGTCCCTGCTCCGGCGTCCCCGGCAGGCACGCACGTCCGCGATGTAGCCGGCACCCGCGTCCCCGATGTGGTTGAAGCCCAGGTTGAGTGAGACCAGGGTCCGGTTGCAGCTCTGCAGCGTGGACAGAGCCTGGCCCAGCAGCCGCGCGCCGTGGTCGTCGATGTTGTTGTTGCGCAGGGACAAGTGCGTGATCCTGCGCGGTGGGGGGAGGGCGGCTCGCCAGCATGTGGGCCCGGGGCACCTCCCGGAGGGTCCAAGTCCCAGGGCGGAGGGGCAGGAGTTGAGGGTGCTTGGGGGTTGTGAGAGGGCAGGGCAGGGCGGGCCAGGGCGGACCTGGACCGGGGAAGGGCCCACAGGAAGGGAGGGGGCGGACGAGCAGGCTCACGTGCTGTCCGCGGCCATGAGCTTGTGATAGGACTGTTCCGGCAGCGGGTTGCCCTCCAGAGACACCTTCCTGAGGAGGGCAGAGATCAGAGATCCGAGGACCTGGAGGCGCCACTGAGGCCGGAGGAGGGAAGGGGTCAGACAGGACGTGTGGGTCTCTGGGGAGACCCCGGGAAAGCGCCCAAGGATGGCCCTCCCGCACGGGAAATTATAGGAGACGGTTCTTCAGACTGAAAACCCCCCGGTGTTGGGGCGTCTGGGTGGCTCAGCCAAGCGACAGACTCTTGCTCTCGGCCCCGGTCTCGATCGCCCGGTGGGTGAGATGGTGCCCCGCATCGGGCTCGGCGCTGATGGTGTGGAGCCTGCTAGGAATTCGGTCTCTCCTCTTTGCCCCTCCCCCGTTTGTGCCGTGAGTGGGCGCGCGCCCTCTCTCTCAAAATAAATACATGTTAAAATATTTAAAAAGTAAAAACCCACAAGTATAGCCGTGTGAATGGGGTCACCTGCCAGCACTAGTGGGGTGGCCTCTTGGAGGATTTGAGGGTCCCCCCTGTCCTGGTATCCATGCCTGGTGTAGCCCCGCCCCCACCCCCAGCGTGGCTGGACCCCGTGACTCCCTCCCTACTGAATGGAATAGGGTTAGGTCGCTTCTAGGTCACGAAAGGACTGTGGCCTCGGTCGGGAGCTCTCTGGCACTCGCTGGGATTCCCCGGCCGGCAGTAGTGGGGCATCCAGGCTGGCCCGGGAGGGGAGAGGAGAGGAGAGGCTTCCCTCCAACCGCAGATGCTCCAGCCCCAACCGCCAGCTTCCTGCCGGCCCACCGGGACCCCCCCCACCCCGGGCTGGGGCACCGAGCTCGCACCCAGGTCCCTCTCAGACACGGGAAACCAGTAAGCGCCGGTTGCCGTAAGCAGCCGCTGAGAGGTAGTGCGACTGGCAGGCCGAGGTTCTGACACCGACCCCCCCCCCAGCATGGCTTCTCCAAGTCACAATGAACACTGAACTAACGGCTAGAAACTTCTCTGAAGTTTTCTCCACGATTTATTCTCATGGGAGACTCATTACCTTCCGGCCTGTCTTTCACCTGAACTTCATTACATTCGTTGTAAATTATTTGCCGGTGTTGATCTGACTGACTTTTGGATCTTAAAATGAATTCGGTAGTGTTGTTTCTGCTGGCTACTTGGTGTCTAATTCCCATGATGGAAAGAAATTCTGTTCCCTCAGCTGAGGAAGCCACAGTCCCACCCTGCGGAGTATCCGTGTCCCATCCCCCCCCCACCCAAGACCCGCAAGCCAGCCCAAACGCTGAGGGTGTGTTCTGTGAAGCTGGATAAACCAAGAGTGCTGGAGAAGCCTCCAGAAGGAGTGCGGACCACATCTGCAATGACACCGTCTCCCACCTGGCTTCTGCCCCCTCCTCCAGGCAGCCTTCCTGTCTCCCAGCCCAGCACCGATGAAATGGGGGCGGCCCTCCTTCTCCGCCCCCACTCCCTGCCCGATGAACCTCCCTAACCCTTCTCCCTCCCTCCCCGATCCTGGAGAAAAGCCAGCCCTTATTCCGGGCATTAAACTCCAAACTCCGAAGAGCAGAAAACCTCAGGGAGAGAACGGAGAGTCGGATAGTCGTGGGCCGGGCGGAGAGGAGAGGGGTCGGGGCCCAAAGGCCAGGCTCTCTAGGCACTGGTGTGGCAGGAAAGGGACCCCCTTCTTGTCACACTGGAGCTTCAAACCTCCCTCCTCCCCCGCCCTCCACGGGAGGCCGCCGCCGCTCCGTCCCCAAGCCGCTCCCGGCCCACCGCCCCCCCCCAGGTCCACCCTGGCGCCCCTCCCCACTTGCCCTCCCCTCTCTGACCTGAGCGTGGATGCGCAGAGAGGCAGGAGGGCGATGAAGGTGCTCAGGGTCTTATCCGTCAGCCCCACCTTCCACAAGCTGGACTCGGGAGGTGCGGAAACGCGCTGGAGCCTCACCCCCTTCCCGCGCCTCCCCCTCCAGCCCCACCGTCCCGGGGCCTCCCGCGCCCCTGCGCTTTTTTTCCCCAAGCCCCGCCCCCCCGCGTGCCCTCACTTGATGGCCTGCAGCTGGCTGAGGGGGGGCAGACATTTAGAGAAGATGCCCAAGATCCGCTCCTCCACCTTCCAACCTGGGGCAGCCAGAGGAGGGAGGCGCCTCAGGCGGGGGCGCGGGGAGCGGGACGCAGAGGGAGGAGGGCGCGGGCGGGGGTGGGGGGGCGGAGCGGGGCTCACCGCGGGGCGGGGCTCACCGCGGATGTAGATTTCCTTCACCCACTTGTCCTCGGGCTCCAGCTCCACCTGGATCGTGGGCCGGAAAAACACGTATTTGCTCTCCAGGCTGTTGAGGCTGCAAGACGCCGACAGGCGCTGGTCGTCTGCAAGGCAGGGGTGCGAGGGGCGGGGTGAGGAGGGAGGAAACAGAAGCGGCGGCCGGAGGGCGGCATCCCCCAGGTGTGGCCGGGCCGGGGTCGCCGAGGGTTTGGGGAGGAGGGCTGGAGACTCGCCCGCCTCCGCACCTGCCACTTGGAAGCCTGCCCTCGGCGCTCCACCCCCCCGCCCTGCGTCCCCGGCCTTCGGCCCGCCCTGCGAAGGGAGGCCACCCCGGCAGCCCCCACCCCCGCCCCGGGGCTCCCCTGGCACTCACCCTGGAGGAGCTTTTCCGACACCGAGGCGGAGGGGACGAAGGCCGAGTGCGGGCGAGGCCGGGGGACAACTTTGGGGAAGTCGGTGTAGCCCGAGCGCGTGCAGAGCTCGGCGAAGTCCGTCTCGAGGACCCCCGTGCACTGGTATTCCTCTGCGGGGCGGCAGCAGGTGAGGGCGGCCGGGGCCCTCCGCCACCGCCCAGGGGCGGCAGAGAGCAGCGGGGACCCGCGGGGACGGCGCCCAGCGACGCGTCCCCAGGCTCAGCCGCCCGGGGCTTCGGGCCTCGCGGCGGCTGGGCGCCCCCCTCGCCCCGTCTCGGAACGACGTCCTTACAGGCCGTGTTTTAAACTAAGATGCGTGGTAAAGCCCCACGCTGGGGACACGGGAGCAAACAGCGGGCACTCCAGACCCCGGAGAAAGGGGGCTGCCGGGCGCCTCCTCTCCGCGCTGGGGTCCTCCGCCCACCCACGCAGCAAGGCCGCCCCCGGAGGGGAGGGGAGGGGTCTCCTCCCACGCCCCGTGTTTGCTGGGACGGCCCAGGATAACCCGGGGGAAGAAGCCCAGGCCAGAGCGACGTGAGCAGAGGCAGGCAGGCAGGAGCACCTCTCAGCCCCGGCCCGCCCCCCGCGGACACCGAGCTCCGGCAGAGCCTCGGGCTTCTGTTCACACAGCAAACACGTCTAGAGCACTTGCTCCTGTCCCGCACTGTTCTAAGCGCTTTAGAAATATCATTCGTTCCAGAGTTACGTTCATTCAGACCGACGTCCCGTATCCCGTCCGGAGAGCTATGCGAATCTGAGTGTCTGAGTCCCCAGGGACCCCAGCTCTTTCCGCTTCCCCACCGCGTCCCAGGAAGAAGTGGCTCCTGGAGATGGGAAGGGCTGTCCCTGGCACAGGGGACACTCTGGAGGCAGAGGGGCTGGCCTCCTGCCAGCCGGCCCGCTGAGCGCAAGGACTTGCCCGGTGGACCGCAGGGACCTGCCCAGAGGCCTGGATGGTCTGGAGGCGCGGTGCTCAGCACAAGTGGGGACGAGACAGAGGTCTGAGGTTCTTGTGGCCATGGAGCGGGAGGCACGCTCCTCGTGCGCCATCAGGGGGCGCATACAGGAGACAGATACACAGGACACGTCAGCTCCAAGGACAAGGCTGAGGGGAGGCTCAGGGCCCCGGGGAACCCCCTCCAGCAGCCTCCTCCTGCACACCACCTGCCCTCCAGCGCTGCTTCCCCTCACCCCTTCCTCGCTTTGCTCACGCCACCCTTCTCTACGACAGAGATTCTCAAGCCTGAACAACCTGGGCCCCCTCCCCGCAGACCCTGATTCCAAGGGTCCAGGTGGAGGCCGTGAATTTGCATTTCTAACAAACTAACGACAAACCGGTGAGGCCAAGGCTACTGGCCCAAGGCCAGCGGCTTGAGAGCCTCCGCCGGAGCCGGGCTGCCCGGCAGAACCGCGTGGGCAGAGGGCAGTGCCCGCGTCTGTGCTTCGGGCAGCCTTTACCTGGTGGCCAGAGCAGCCCCGAGGGGCCTTGCCCCTGCCCGCTCGCGCCCACACTCCTTCCTTCCTCACATGCTCTGCCGGCCTGGCCTTGCGCTTCCGTTTCCCAACAGAAGCCGCCAGATGGGGTTTCTCCCGAATCTCTAAACCTTCCTGCAGCCGCCATCACTCGCTACCCCACGGGAGCCCCGAGCCCCGCAGCTGCCCCGCCGCCGCTGCACACCGTGCCACCCGACCTCCGTGTCGCCCCGCCTGGCGCCTGGCACCCCTACTCTCGCCCGCCCGTCGGCCCAGGCTGCCCTCGCGTCTCTGCCAGCTGCTCCCCCCTCATGTCCCCGCACGCTCTGCTCTTCCCTGCATGTGCTCCCTGCAGAACCTCTTTCTGCCCCGGGGCCTTAAAGACACCGGACATCACCCTGCCCTCTCTTGGGTGCTCCAGACCCGAGGGTCCGGCTACCCAGCTGACATCACCCCTTGGGAGTCTTCTCCGACGTGCTCTTCCTTCGGGCTTCCCTGTCTGCGTGGCTGGCACCTCACCCCACCTACTGCCCGGCCCAGAAACCCGCGCATCATTCTCCCTTCACTTCCCACGCCGGCCAGGACTCCACCGGCGCTCAGCACCTCTCCTTGGGAACTCTTTTTCCAAGAAACCTAACTCGTTCTCCCTCACTATTCCAACTTCCAACCACCGCTGTCCCCCCATGGACTGGTGACAGGCCTGTGATTCACTCCCTGCCTCCATGCTGCCCCCTTCCTCTCCACCGCTCATGCAGAGCAGTGCCGGGGGTGGGGGGGATGTGACCGGGTTCATACCTGTAAAACATTCTACGTGGTCTCGTCCCTCCTTCTGGAAAATGTTCTTTCTCCAGCTCTCACAGCTCCCCACCCCCCAGCCGCCCAGACCAGGAGATGGCACCTGACCAAGGCCTGACAGCCAGAGCCTCCTCCCAAGTGGTTCTCCCCTGTCCCGCTCAGAGTGGGTGGATTGAATCAACAAGCCTTCCAACAGGGGAGCCGGCGGGAGCGGGCGTCTCTTGATCTTGGGGTCATGAGTTTGCGCCCCACATTGGGTGCGTAGCCTACTTAAAAAAAAAGCCTCCCAATAAATTCCCCTTTGTGGGTCATTCAAATGGGCTGGGGTTCTGTCGCTTGCAACACACAAGCCACACGCGCTTACTTGCTTGCGCCCGGCCACTGGTTTCCTTTCCCCAGAGAATGTAAGCGGGCCCTGGGCGTCTCCCCATCCAAAAAGTAATTGTTGAATGAATGAGTAAATGCAAATCGACTCAGTCACCTCCTGGTAGGTTCCCCGCCCCCAGCTGGTGTCCCCCCTGAGCCTTCTTCTCACACACCACACCTTGTACTTGTGAGCATCCCAAACCCCAGGGTGGGTTCTCTAGGATCAAGTTCCATTCAAATCTGTGCCAAGCTGACTTTCGAGAGTCGGGCTGCGAGGATTGTATCTGTGTGCCAAGATGCAGAGCAGAGCGCTGGGCGCAGGGGGTGCCGGTGTAGGCTTGTGGGATCCACAGAGGAATCTGCAGTTGACAAGACACCTTCCCACCGCCTGTTCCTCACATATCCGGACTACACAGAAGAAAGGTGCCCAGGGCCACACACCTAACAAGGGTCACCACGCAGAACAGCCCTGCCGCGTGCCAGGAGCTGCTTACACGCGCCAGCTGAACACAGCGCGCCTCAGTACCGGAGCTTCCATGGCGACCCCTGGCTCGCCCGCCGCGCGCTCCAGGCCGGCACAGCGACCATGCCCGCCCGCCGCCTACCCGGGTTCTTGGGCTCCTCCTCGCCCACCGGCGGCAAGACGAGGGCCGGCTTCTCCTTGGCCCCGCGATCCCCCTTCTTGGTCACTGCGCCGGACGACTTCTGGGTCCCGGGACGCGGGGCCCTGGGGGAGGCCCCGGGCGTACTGGCTTCGCCAGACATGCCGGTGACGTCCGCGGAGGCCCTGGGACTGCCCACGCGGCGCGGAGGCCAGACGGGACTCGGTGGGGCTCGCCCTGCGGGGGGACCGAACCACGGGTCTCTATTCCGCTGTCACCGCCCCGCCGCGCCCGCAGCGGCGTGGCCCCCGCGTCCCTCTCCAAGACAACGCGCGCTGCGGGGGGGAGCAACAGTCACAGCCGCAGGCGGGGGAGCCCGGGGGCGGAGCCAAGGAGCTTGCGCGAGGCATGGGCGGGGCCGGGGGGGGCGAGGCC
>PITB01007040.1:0-83862 GCA_004024585.1 Paradoxurus hermaphroditus
GGAAGAGGGGAAAGAAAAAAAAAGACACAGAGAGGGAGGGAGATAAAACATAAGAGACTCTCAAAGACTAAGAAAAAACTGAGGGTGAGGGGGATGAGGGAGGGGGGAGAGGGGGTGATGGGCATTAAAAAGGGCACATGTTGGGATGAACACTGGGTGTTATATGTAAACCAATTTGAAAATAAACTATTATAAAATTAAAAAAAAAATAAATAAAACGACATGGAGAAGGATGTCCACTGCAGCATCATATGCCGAAACAATAGAACTGAGTCATCGAGATATCAATCAGTAGGGAAGTGGCTAACTAAATTGTGATATATATAAAAGACTACATTTAAAAATCGGAAGTACATTATATCCCTGTTTGCTGATTTGGAATGAGCCGTAAGAGAAAAAAAGGCAGGTGTAAACTGTATTAGTATATAAAAACAGAAAGGAAAGAAACATTGGCCATACCATAAAGAACATTCCTGGAAAGATAAACAAAAGTTATGAATAATACCTAATACAGCGAGTGGGGCAGGGTTAAGGGGGACATTTACTCCTTACCATGCATGGCAAACATTAAAGATGTAGATAGGCTATGGGGTACCTTGGTGGCTCAGTCGGTTAAGTGTCTGACTCTTAATTTTGGCTCAGGCCATGGTCTCACGGTTCTTGAGTTCGGGCCCAGAGTAGGGCTCTGTGCTGCTGACATGGAGCCTGCTTAGGATTCTCTCTCTCCCTCTCCCTCTCTCTGCTCCTCCCCAGCTCGCTCTTTCTCAAAATAAATATTAAAAAAAAAAAAGATGTAGATAGTTTGGATCATATGTGGATAGGATAAGTTGGGCAGCTGGCCTAGATAGTATGGGAATAGATCTAGAAAAAAAAACTTCTGGCATTGGTGAGAAGTAATCTTAGTTGATCTAAAATGTTTGAATTGAAATAAAATCCAACCCGACTAAGACTGGTTCTTAAATTCAAAAAATACTTGGAGGGACTTATTTTTGGTGAACAAAGAGGGGTGGGGCAGGTCATGTGGGGTGTGGGAAAGACAAAGGGACAGAGAAAGCCACATGGATGACAAGGTGAAAAAGATTTTTCTCTGGAAAATCCAAGTTACAGGAAGAACAAGGGTGGGGAAGCCCCTAAGAAATTCCCTTTTGGAATAATAGGTAGATAGGTTTCTGTGAACAAAGTCAGTCAGCTACAAATGGTTATCTGTGCTGTGTTATCCCCAAAGCTTTGGCAGGTTTTTGTCAGGGGTGTGAGTGACAGTTCTGGGATGGTGGTCTGGGAGGAGGCCATTGTCCAAAGCCTGGTACGCTGCTTGGAAGTAGGAAGTGCTTCAGGAGAGTAGGCCAACTTGGGAGAATGTCTGCAACTGCCATTCCCATCACTGAGGGTGAAGATGTTCAGATATATTGAACCAGCTGTTGGTGGACCACTAAGAGTGTATTCAGGTGGTATTTCAACAGTTTAAGCCAGGCAAGCAGTGAAAGTCTCAGCTTAGAACATAGGTGTGAAAATTAATAAAAGGAAACTTCTTTAGAATGGAGGCAGGACGCCAGCAGGGGGAGCTCTCACATCCTGGTGGTCAACGGCAGCCCCAAGGAGACTAGATGTACTCTGTAAATCCATATTACTTTACCATTTTACTAACCAGTCAGGTAGAATAAAGGTTTCCTCCTCTCTGGACAGCCCAGCCCATGAGAAACTGTCACAACTAACAAAATTTTAGGAATTTTAAGGCAACACAACCAGCCTGATAAGAAAAATTGGGAAAATTGTCAATTAGAACTGTACGTTTTCTCAAGTTGGAAATGTCTCCATACCCACTAAGCTACCCCTAAACTCTCTACCGGGTCACTGTATGATCAACAGGACTTTCTGCTTCTAGTCTCTCCAATCAACCAAAATGAGCTTTTTTAAGAGTACATTCCCTCAAACTCACAACCTCTTAGTGGTTTCCTGTGGGAACAGTTTCAATGTTTTAACATGGCTGAAAGGCCCATCCAGCGCTGCTTGTGATCCTCCTCCTGGCCTCTGCTGACCATTTCAGATTTATCTCATGGCTACAGCCTCCTACATTCCATGTTTCAGCAATACTCAACTGCTCTTAGTATCTCAAATTTACCATACTCATGCCTGACTACCTGTAATACTTTTGCCGCTTCTTTGCTGATGTAATGTCTTCCATTCTTGAGATTTCAGCTATAAGTTTAAAGGAAACGTTTTTTGACCACCTAGACCAGGTTAGATGTATCACGTAATGGCCAGTACTTGCAGTATAATTTAAATGTTACTGCTTTTGGGGGCTTCTGGATGGCTCAGTGGGTTACACATCTGACTTTTGATCTTGGCTCAGGTCATGATCTCATGGTTTATGAGTTTAAGCCCCACATCAGGCTCTGTGCTGACCGAGTGAAGTCCGCTTGAGGTTCTCTTTCTCCCTCTCTGTGCCCTTCCCCTACTTGTGCTCATGAGCTCTCTTTCTCAAAATAAACATAAAAAAAATGTTACTGCTTTTGGTCAGTTTTGAGCTATGCTGTAGGTTTTCGAAGGGAAACTAAGATATATTTTAGGTCCTGGATATACATTCCCCCCCCAATAATCCTAGCAAGTAAGTCATACTCTATTTTAATACGTTTTAAAAACCAGTAAGCGTCAACATTTTCCTTTTTTATATTAAACTAATTTTTTTGGTTGTATGATCTATGTCCTTCTCACAACTTTTGTATTGATGTGAACGAATATATACAATTAAAAACTTTCTAGTAGCCACATTAAAAAAGATAATATATTTAGCCCAATACATCAAATACCAAATAACCCAGTATACAAAAGCATAATCACTTATATGTAATCAAAATTAAAAAATTAGTATCTTTTTTTGGTACTAGATCTTTGCTGTCTGGTGTATTTCATGCTAGCAGTGCATATCAACTCAGACACCAAATTTTTAAAGGCTAAAGTGAAACAGCCCCCAAAGTTTTAAGAGAAAAAATATTTTATATTGCCTCGGTTTTTAAATTTAAATAAAAAATAGAATCAGATCCAGGGGCACTTGGGTGACTCAGTCAGTTAAGTGTTCAACTCTTGGTTTTGGCTCAGGTCATGATCTTACTTCGTGGGATCAAGCCCCTCATTGGGCTCTGTGCTGATATCTCGGGGCCTGCTTGGGAATTCTCTCTCTGCCCCTCCCCCACTCGCACTTCCTCTCTCGGTAACATTAAAAACAAAAATAAAAACAGATCCAGTAGTTCCAGCTACAAGGTCAAGCATCACCTTAGCTCTCCCACTTAAAACCCCCTCCTCAGAACTTTTCATGATTGGCTACCTTGTTATTTAGGTCCCAGCAAAAATGTTACTTCCTGACACGTCTTCTCTTCCCACCCTAATTCTGCCTTTGTGTGACCTAATCACCATTTATATTATGATGCTATTTTAGTTCATTCACAGCCATCTATCACCTTACCATTAATTACTAATTGTTCCTCTGCCCCAGTAGATGTAAACTTCATTACAAGAGGAACTTTGTCCGTTTTATTTATCTCTAGAAAATTGGCTGGCACATAGTTGGCTTACAATAAATACTTGTCAAATTAAAAAAAATAAACGTTAAAAAATGAGTTTCTTGGTTGTACTAACCCCATTTCGACTGTTCAATAGCCAAACGTGGAGTTGTCCTACGGAGACACTGTGAATAGAGATTATCTTCTCTAATCAAAAATTTCTCTGTGTATCTTTTCTTTAAATATTTATTTGTTTTTGAGAGAGAGAGACAGACAGACAGACAGAGCATGAGTAGGGGAGGGGCACAGACAGAGAGGGAGACACAGAATCCGAAACAGGCTCCAGGCTCTGAACTGTCAGCACAGAGCCTGATGCGGGGCTCGAACTCGGGAACGGTGAGATCATGACCTGAGCTGAAGTCGGACGCCCAACCGACTGAGCCACCCAGGCGCCCCTCTGTGTATCTTTTCTACTCACATTTCCTAATGTTTCTGAAACCTGATTAAGGCCAAAAATGACCCTAAGTTGCTGAAATTATTCTAACTGAAAGTTGAGAGTTAACTAATAGAGCAATTGTTTAAAAAGTATCCTATATTTAAAAGAGCCAAACCATGGGGCACCTGGGTGGCTCAGTCTGTTAACTGTCCAACTTTGGCTTAGGACATGATCTCCTGGTTCACGAGTTCAAGCTCTTATCAGGCTCTGTGCTGACAACTCAGAGCCTGGAGCCTGCTTCAGATTGAGTGTCTCCCTCCCTCTCTAACCCCTTCCCTGCTTGCACTCTCTTTCTAAAATAAATAAAAACATTAAAAAAAAAATAAAGGAGCCAAACTACCATTTTCATCCACAATCCCACCCTGCATTTGTAATTTTCTAGCCTTGACACATTTTTGGAATGCTATATATGTACATGTGGTAGTGCTTTTAAGAAAGAGAACTGATGCGATCTAGGGGTAATTGTGCCTTGAAATCCGCCTGCAAGACTGAACTATTGGGGAGATCAAAATACCAATGTTGTCTTGTAATAATTATATATATACATATGTACACACATACATATAAAACACACACGCAAATGTGGCAGTGTGGCTGTGGTGGTTTAAAAATATGTCCACAAACTCTTGCCACACCACCCTTGAAGAGATGAAGCTTAATACTTCTCCATTTGAGTGTGGGCCTGACCTAGTGACTCACTTGTAACACAGAATATGGCACTCCAAGGTTAGGTTATTAAAAAGATTATGGCTTTCATCTTGAATTACTAGCTCCATGGAAAGCCAGCTGCTAGGCTGGGAGTTGTCCCTCACATGGCAAGGAACTGAAAAATTCTCCATTCCAAAACCTAGCAAGAAATCAAGGGCTTTCACCCAATGGTCTCTCAGAAACTGAGGCCAGGCAATAAGTGGGCTTGGAAGCGGATCCTTCAGCCACAGCCAAGCCTTGATATGACTGCAGCCTAGGCCAAAAACTTGACTCTAACCTCAGGAGAGATCTTGACCAGACCACTGAACTTCGTTTCTTCCAGCATTTTTTTTTTTGGAGAGAGTATGCAAGTGGGAGAGATGGGAAGAGGGAGAAAGAAATAGATACACAGACAGACAGGTAATCCTAAGCAGACTCCAGGCTCGGCGTAGAGCCCCACATGGGGCTCAATCCCACGACCCTACGTTCATGACTGGAGTCAAAATCAAGTCAGATGCTCAACCAACTGAGCCACCCAGGTGCCCCTGCTTCTTCCAGATTTCTGACCCACAGAAACTGTGAGATGATGGTTATTGTTTTAGGCTGCTAGGATTTGGAGCAGTGTGTTATGCAGCACTGGATAATTCATACAAGGGCTTATAACTTGGAAAAGCTCCCCGCTGCCAAATAAGGCATAAATGAATTAAGATACTTATTTTCCCAAGTAACCCCAAACTAGCATGTCCAAATACCCATTTCTAGAGATGATATACTTACTAAAACCATGATGCTACTGCTCAAACAAGTTTTGAAATTAACCCTCAGAGTATGAATCTTATTCTCTGGAATTTTGCTTAATAGTGCCAGTTCATGATTTGTATTTATTTGCAGTAAATTTGGTGGTGAATAAATTGTTTCATTATGAATCAAGCTCAAGGCATGCTTCTAAAGTAAAAGGCTGGTGTAGGAAAAATGCCAAGAAAAGTCCTGGGGCACCTGAGTGGCTCAGTCAGTTAAGCATCTGACTTCAGTTCATATCATCTCACAGTTTGTGGGTTCAACCCTGGCATTGGGCTCTGTGATGATGGCTCAGCACGGGGAGCCCACTTTGGATTCTGTGTTTCCCTCTCTCTGCCCCTTCCCCACTCTCTCTATCAAAAATAAACATTACAAGAAAAAATTTTTTAATTTCCTAAGTATGTAACATCAGCACAATTAAATTGTGTATCCCTAAAATGACTACCTTGAATAATGGTATTAATCTGAATGTGTAATTTTTGAAATTCTTGCTCTCCTGCAAGGTTAGTACCTTAGAGCTGTATCTCATAGGATGGGTATATCAAACCCGATTTTTAAAAAACCATAATATACATTGGGAAGTTAGTATTCTTCATGATATTTCCATTAAAGATTTTCTTTGAAATCAGCAGAAATGACCACTAGATGTCACTGTTGTTTTATTAAGTTTAAAGGTGTTTTGTTTTTT
Source organism: Paradoxurus hermaphroditus (assembly GCA_004024585.1). Lineage (NCBI taxonomy): Eukaryota > Metazoa > Chordata > Mammalia > Carnivora > Viverridae > Paradoxurus > Paradoxurus hermaphroditus. The sequence goes on from PITB01007040.1 coordinate 6,167, forward strand.
TTTTTAAATGTTTATTTTTGAGAGAGAGGGAGAGACAGAGCGTGAGGTGGGGAGGAGCAGAGAGCGGGAGACACAGATTCTGAAGCAGGCTTCAGGCTCCGAGTAGTCAGCACAGAGCCCGACGCGGGGCTCGAACTCACAAACCGCAGCATCATGACCTGAGCCAAAGTCGGACGCTCAACTGACTGAGCCACCCAGGTGCCCCTGTTTTATTAAGTTAAAAAATAAAAATAAAAAAGGTGAAAGAACATTTTGGAAACAACCGAGTCAATTTTCCTATCATAAGGAGCACCAGAACCAAAGCTGTTGGATGTCAATGAAGAGCCAAGACCTTTCTTTCACTACACATAAGTTTATTGTGAAAGTAAATTAAACATACAAACATACAATATGGCTAATGGTGGCAAAAGCAATCTGGCAGCTTAAGGCAAGTTTTAATGGAGATGAATTTAGAAAAGATGATGCAATGATGTAATTTTGTTTAAATATAGATCATGGAAAAATATCAAATTGCATCAATAACTTAATAAAAGTTTTCAAAGCCTGCACTACTGGAGAAAAAGGGCTTATGATCTTAATGCCAGCATTAAGACAGATGGAAGCAGCACAATGCTAAATGACAGGAAAAATCAAGTATTTACAGAAGGGTGGTGACACGAACATTTAATAACATTTGATCTTAGTTACTGGTGGAATGAAAGCCCTTAGCTAGAAGCAGTAGAGAGAAATGTACCATCATCATCATGTTATTAAAAAAATTAAGTGCAGAAGTCAAAAAAACAAGGAGCTCTGTGACAAAGTAACCTTAAAACACCACTTTAAGGGCCACTTAAAAGGCGATTCCCTCAGGGGAAATTAGGGCACTGAGCGTGTAAACATGTGAGCTGCACAACACCAAATACCAACCAAATTCATTCATAGTACTTAGTTACACAAGATCATCATGGTCCGTTATGATGCATTATTGTTCATAACAATTTAAACACACTCCTTACCATGCATGACTTCAAATATATAACAAATATTTTTATTCTGAGATACAGGATATGTTTATGAATCATAAGACCTATATACAATGAAAGTCACACCTCCCTCATCAATCAAGTATATATATGTGTATGCTTGTGTGTTTTAAATGCAATGACCTTATTCAGACTTCAGTTCCTTTTCTGAATTGACCATGTCAGTTTTTCAAACTCTTTAAAATAATGCCATTCTATTACGATAAAATACATATTTGCAAAAATTCAGAAATGTAGTAACATTTAATGAATGTGACCATGAAAAATATTTGTAAGGAGGTGCCAAAAGACTTAGCACTTTTTTCCAGTCTTGTATTAAAAAAAAAAAAAGTTGCATTCAATTTGATAGTGAGCCTGTTTTAAAAATAATCTTATACTAATTCATCTCAAAAGGTTCTAGTAATAGTCCTTCTGGAAAATACCATATATATAACCTGTGAGTTTTTTTCCAGAATAATTAATGAAGAAAATGTATCCTCTGCACAGATGAACATTTTCTCTCTAAGACTAATCTTTCATCATCCAGCATTGTTTTTACAAAAGCATGCATTATAAAATACACATAAAAGCAGCTATCTTAAACATGATTTTAATACAATATTACCTTGGTAGCTGATTCATCACTGTCTCCAGTTTAATATGCTGTTACATACATGAAGGAGCTCCAGTATCCCTTTTTTTGATTGACTTAAAAAAAAATCCCTGAATAAAACAGAAGCCAGCCTGCGACTTCTTTAGGCATTTCAGTAGAGTATTACTATCTATGGAGAGAATCTCCACGCAAACTCATGATTACAGAACAGAATGTAAAACAGATCTGGGGCAGATTAGAGTTAATACCAATTAAAAATTTTTATGTTTAAGGAGGAAAGAAAAAGGAGTTGATTATCAACATTTAAAAGGATACTGCAACTTTAACAACTGTAAACTTTGTGTTAAAAGGTTGTGGCAGACAGCTATTTGCTACTAGGTCTTTAGCTTGTAAATAATGCAAACATATCAGCAGTTTTAAAATGCCATAGACTATAAAAACACAGAAACAAAACAAATAACCAAGAATGTCTATCTAAAATGAAGCTGTGTAACCAACACATCTAAAATTCCAAAAATAATTAGAATAACTGATTAGGGGAAAAAAATCCTGTGACAAAAATTTTAATTTCTTGACTTGTTTTTAAATGACATAAACTTTTAAATTAAAATGGAGGGAAAAAAGAGCTTTACAAGTGAATAGTTTCAACTCATTTAAAATAATGCCAACAAGGTAAGCTTGCATAGAAAAAAATTTCAAATTACTGGCTACATGCATACAAAATTAGAAATGCAGGTATTATAATCATAGTGCAAAACCATGGCAGTTTGTGATGTCTTGTTACTGCCTAAGGTTGAGAAACAGATCGCAGTACCTCCAGTTATCACAGTTTCTGGTCTTTTAATGATTATTTCTGCTGACTAGAAACAATGTAAATATAAAGATGGGTGGGCACATATGCTGTGCTAATTAACGAAGTTTGAGGTCATCACCACCACCTAAATTGGAACCAGGACTAGGGTCTTGTTGTCTTCTTGCCTGCAATGACAAAAATCATAATTTGGGGTCAAAACACATTTTGAAAATCAAAGTGCAGATAAAGTATAAGACAAAGTAGCATTTAAAAAAAGTTTACAACCATCTCTGCATGTAAGAGGAAAAAGAACAATTTAAATTATGTATCAAATATTTTGATAAAGTTTCCTAAAAACCAAGAATAAAAATCTCATTATATTCAGGGGCGCCTGGGTGGCTCAGTTGGTTAAGCGGCCGACTTCAGCTCAGGTCATGATCTCACGGTCTGTGAGTTCGAGCCCCACGTCGGGCTCTGTGCTGACAGCTCAGAGCCTGGAGCCTGCTTCAGATTCTGTATCTCCCTCTCTCTCTGCCCTTCCCTTGCTCATGCTGTCTCTATGTCTCTCAAAAAAAAAAAAAAAAAATCTAAAATCTCATATTCAAAAGAGCATTATCAAAATATGTACTATGTATAAAACAACAACAAATTTATGTTTACAGTTTTTGGACTACACGTTTAACCACATCATCCATTTACCTTAGAATCAAACTTCCCTTTTGAATAATAGATGATATTTATTGAACACTAACTATATCCTGGGCACTGTTCTAAGCACTTTCCATGGACGAACTAATTAAAACCCTGTCAGCAACCCTATAACATAGGTGCTACTGTTTATCTATTTTATAGTCACACAAAAGTATAGAATCCACCAACTGTATGACTGAAAAATGTAATCGTGAATTTCACTTTACAGAATGCCATCTCTGCCAGCCAAGCTGTAACTAAAAAGCTCTACCTCAGATAATAAAATCATTATTATGGATAAAGAACCATCTCAAAAGCAAAAATGGATGCTCTTAGAGCTTCCACTAAGAAGAATTGCTTCAAGGAGGCCACCATCTAAGAGTACAAATGAACAGAATTTTAACTCCTTTCGTTATATACATCAAAATTCAAAGGCCAGGTTCTATTTTTCCAATGTAGAAATAATGGACATGACTGTACTTTACAAATACCTTTATATGACTGCATAAATATGAAGGGAAGAAAGACCGGAGTACAACATGAAATTTTATTTAACAAGTGCAATTCTTAAAAAATAATCTCCACCCAAAAAAACAAGTGCAATTCTTAATCAATAAATTTGAATAAGGGGCACCTGGTTGGCTCAGATGGTTGAGTGTCCAACTCTTGATTTCAGCTCAGGTCATAGTACCAGGGTTATGGGACTGAACCCTGCATGGGACTCCATGCTGAGCATGGAGCTTACATAAGATTCTCTCTCTCCCTCTGCCTCTCTCACCATCTCGTGCTCTCTCTCTATATATAAAAGTATAATTTTTTTTAATTGAATAAAATCTAGGAGTGCCTGGGTGGCTCACTCAGTTAAGCCTCCAACTTCAGCTCAGGTTATGGTCTCATGGTTTGTGAGTTCGAGTCCTGCATCGGGTTGTCTGCTGTCAATGCAGAACCCACTTCATATCCTCTGTCCCCCTCTCTCTGCCCCTCCCTTGCTCACACTCTCTCTCAAAAATAAACATTAAAAAAATAAAATAAATTGAATAAAATCCAAAACAAAACAGGGAAAAAATTAGAGTCCCTGATCCACTTACATACCCAGAAGTATTTTTATAACAGTATTAACTAAGAGGTTAGATAATTATAAACACTGAGTTTTCAAGTTTCACTTTAGAATAAACATTTCTAGTTAAACTGATGGCAAATTATTTAATAGAGAACAACAAACAACTAACAGGTCCTGCATGACACTCTCCGCCACTATTAAGTTTTTTATGCCCCTTTGGTCTACATACAACATTAATTCTCAAGTCTCTTTCACAAATTCCAATGTGTGTTTCTTTAGTACTACAAATGTCAGTCAAGCACAAGTGTCTGACTGTATACAGAAACTGGTTCCTTCAAAAACCATTGTTAGATAATGTTAGACATTGGTGACTCCATTTTACCAGCAGTCCAGGCACAAAAGCTTGAGGTCGCCCTAACATCTCTTTCTCTCACACTCAATAGTGGATTCTGACAGTTCTACATTAACCATATCCTGAATCTAACCACTTCTACCTGCCCCCACCTCTCTCACCCCAGTCTATGTCACTACCATTCTTCATTTAGATCTTGTCTGGAGTCACCTCTGATATATGCCAGTAGCTGAGACTTCTTGCAATTATTACTTGTGCAATCTTTAGCTAAATGGAATCCTGTACTATTATCACCAATTGTTTCTTTACTGTTTGTTTTTGGCAACAAATCTAACCAAACTCTAAGCAAAAATTGAAACATTCTCATTTCGGTTCTTACCATCTAAAACAGTTGTTACAGAAAGAGCATGCTTGACCTTCAAACAAACATCTAAAGAAATCATACTTGTAATATATGATCAAGTTGTAGTCAGAAGCTCCAGATGTGTCATTTCTCAAGAGGGTTCTATTTAGACAGAAATGAACCTGCCTGGTTCCTTTCAAATAAATCAAATAAAACCCAACACTAACTTCTGTAGTCTTTCTTATAAATATTGATAGGAGATTTTAACTATTTATTAGTATACTGCTCACCGAATTTTAGCAATATTTTTTCAATTAACTAGTCAGATTAAAGTTATGCTGCATGGTACAAACTGAAAAAGTAATGGAATGCATATTCACCAAAAAACAAAAACAAAGACAAAACCAACTTGAGTTTCCATTCAGAATCGATGTTAAATGTAGTGTAAGGATCGATCAATTCTGCAAAATCAGAGATGGTGATATAAGCATCTGGTTTCAGTCAATGAAACCAGTCAATTAGTACTAGGCTAGATGATGGCTAAGAAACTCTTTGAACTCTATTATTCTAAAAGCATACGGTCCAGAATTTCTAGTTTCTTTTTCCCCTCTCAATCCACATGGGCACTTGATTCTAGCTTTTTATAAAGAGCTATTTCAGAATAAAGTTTTAATATAAAGCAGATAATAATGAAGGTTAGAAAGGGGCGGAGTGATGAAGAAACACTGAGAAAAATCAATCCTAATTATATATTTACAAATCACTATTAACCTACCAATAATACTTTGTGAAAAGGATATTTCAGCTTTGGTCTTGGGATAAGAGTGGTTATCTTAATAATAATGGATGACTTTAATGAGTGACAGCATGTCACCAGCAGTCATCAGCAGCTGGAGTTCCCCTTTCTGGTCATGGCTGTGCAGAGGTTACCAGGGATTTATTTGTTTAAAATATATTTTGGTAAAGGTATGGAGAGGAGTAAGTTGTTTAGCTACTTATTTGTGTTTTCAGTTTCTATTTACATTGTCAAGATGGAATTAGGAAGATGTAAGAGAAGACACTGTGAAGGAAAAACAAAAATAGGACAAATTAAAGAGCAGGGGAAGTCAATAGTGTGAGAACAGAAAAGAGACGACTAAGAGCTGGGAGACTGGAAGGAAATTTAATGCTTGCAGGGAAGACGTATGGGCTGTCACATGAAGGAAACAAGGACAGAAAAACAGATTTAGGTTCTGTGAAATAGCTTCCATAGGACCGGAATTCAACAATCCGATGAACTGTCATGAGAAGCGGAGCTTTCTACTGTGATAGTTTTCTAAACTTTTTTTTAAAGTTTATTTTTGAGAGAGAGAGAAAAAGAGAGAAAGTGTGAGTGGGATAGGGGGAGAGAAGGAGGGAGATTACAGAAGCCCAAACAGGCTTTAGGCTCTGAGCTGTGAGCAGAGAGTCCAGTGCAAGGTTCGAACCGACAAACCATAAGATCATGACCTGAGCCAAAGTTGGACGCTTAACCACCCAGGCGTCCCTACTGTGACAGTTTTCTAATGAGACCTCGATGTTTTAGAAGAAATTCTATGAGTACTAGGCTAGATGATGGCTAAGAAACTCTTTGAACTCTGTTATTCTAAAAGCATACGGTCCAGAATTTCTAGTTTCTTTTTCCCCTGTCAATCCACATGGGCACTTGATTTTAGCTTTTTATAAACAGCTATTTCAGAATAAAGTTTTAATATAAAGCAGATACCCACAAGCCTGTTCAGGATGCAAATCTGTTTTTAATAGTTATAAAGAATTAATCTAGACACTTTACTACAGACTTCCTACTACCAGTTGCTCCTGTTTTCTTTCTTTCAATATGCTACTGCCCAAACAGTTTTGAGGAGGCAGTCACCAGGTAAGTCCAAAATGTAGAGCTAAAGAATAGTCACCAGGCACTGGAGTTTTTCCTACTGGTCATGGCTGAGCAGAAGTAGCCAAGAGCAGGGATACCCAAATAAAAATGAATAAAACTTCTTGGTTGATATCCATTCTTTTATTATCAAGATCATCAAAATTCTGAAAATGCATTGTGAGAAAATGCCCTAATATTTCAAAATACCTTCAACTTACTTAGTGTATACTATGTTCAGACACTGTGCTTACTACTTTATAAATCTGACACTTGACTAGCGTCAGAACACAGAATCCTAGAATTTTAAAGTGGCAAAGTATGTTAAAGATTTAGTTCAACTCTAATTTGACAGATGGTAAGCCTAAGACCAAGAAGGTTAAGTGATTCCTCAAGGTTTCACAGTTAGCTGGTGGCAGTCAGAACTTTAAAGTCACAATCAGCATTAATGTCAACCTCCTAAGTCACTGCTATTTCTCCCAATTGCTAAAGCTGGATAAGACACAAAGCAGAAATTTTGAGTGCTAATATGACAGAAGGGAGCGTACTTTCCTCTAACTCATTAAAAAGGTAGCACCAGGTCAGCAGGCCATCATAAATACCTATCAGGTAAGGAGACTGCAAGAGGTGGTCTAAAGGGCATGTAAAAAAATACAGTTCTGGGGCGCCTGAGTGGCTCAGTCAGTTAAGTGTCCGACTCTTGATCTCAACTCAAGTCTTTTATTTTTTTTTTAGTTAAAAAAATTTTATTTATTTTTGAGAGAGACAGAGCACGAGCAGAGGCGGGGCAGAGGGAAAGGAAGACAGAAACTGAAGCGGGCTCCAAACTCTGAGCTGTCAGCACAGAGCCCAAGATGGAGCTCAAACTCATGAACCATGAGATCATGACCTGAGCCGAAGTCAAATGCCCAAATGACTGAGCCATCCAGGTGCCCCTCTCAGCTCAGTGTCTGGATCTCAGGGTCCTGAGTTCAAGATCCATGTTCGGCTCCACGCTGGGGTGAAGCCTACTTAAAGTATATATGTATACAGACACACATGTATACATACGCGTCTTATAAAGTATACAACTTTAGGAAAACTTTACAAATAAAGTGACATTTCAATATAAAAGAGATAGTAGAAATAATCTACATTTCTGAGCATGGACTGAGATGGCTCTGCCACTTTAGCTATGTGATCTTAGACAAGTTTCTTATTCTCTTTCAGCCTCAGTTCCTCAAAATGGAGATACACCTTTTAATAGTGTTTTAAGAACTAAGTATAAAACAAATATTGTGGTCTATGCTGCCTGGCACGCAGTAAGTACTCACGCTGTCATGATTACAACAAGGCTGCTCATCACTTCCCAATTTATCTATAGGAACACTTGCAATGTTAAAAAAAAGAAACCTGCACATCCTGCAGATAAGAGTAATTTTTATAAACTAAAACAAAGTTAGAACAAAATAAATCTTAATGGAGTTTGCATCTCCTATGCTAGAGAGCAAACCAAGACTGTCTTTCTGTCTTGCTGTGGGAGACCGCTGATCTAGTACCCTCTTCCTCCTCATCAATCCCCTTCTGATTCTCATTCTCAGTCTGAGTTTATATTCCCACTTCACTCTCATCTAATGCCTTTTACCAGAAGACACGTCAGGAAGGCCAAGTATAGACAGATTTTTATGTTAATTTGTTCTTACACAAAAAAGAGTGTTGTTGGTACAGTTAAAGTGACTTGAACATTGAAATCTGCGGAATTTAAAACAGTGGCTGAGATTTTTCTTCTAGGACCACACAGAATCGAAGGCTCCAAAAACATACAAAACAAATATAAAAACCACATAAAGCCTTTTGCCTGTTTTTATTTCCAAATAGTTTCCACCTAAAATTCTCCTGTGATTTGCTGAATTGTATTAAAACTGCCTATGGTAAAATAAGCAAAAATTATTTACTCATTCTCTGACACTAAAGACAAGAATTTATTTGCTAATACTTTATAAACTAAACAGATGAAAGCATTTTCTGCATAACGACAGGGAAAATCTTTCAGCACCCTGTCACCATGCAGCTGAATTAAGAACCAACAGTTTTAGAAAGTTAAGAGGCCAATCAAGCTGAAGGCAGTCTCTAGACATAGACAGTACATAGAGCTGCTACCAAACCGATAACACAGGCATCTTTCCAATTTATTTATGACCAGAGCACTCATTTTGTCCTTTATTAATCTCAATCTTCTTTCACAAAAATCCCAAATTAAAGCATTTGAATTCCAGCTGTACAGATGTGTGACCTGAAGAGAACCACCATCAGTAACACATCAACATTTTCGAATCATGGAAGGATTCTCAGACAACAAGGCACTTGGCTCCTTTTATGTGGTAACAGCAATGAGAGGCATTTCACAGAAGAAATGTCTGTGATTATTTTTTCTTTTTTAAACATCGAATTTTTATTAAAATACAGAAGAGTGCACAGATCATAAATATGTAACTTGATGAATTTCGCACTAAGTGAACTAGCATGTAACTAGCACCCAGATCAAGAAATACAGTATTACCCAAACTTGGGAAGTTCCTCTTGTGCTCCCCGCAACTCCCTAATCACTACTCAATCAAGGTTACTGCTATCTTGACCTCCAACAGAACCCAGAAAAGTTTAAAGCCCTCTACTATTGTTAAAAACCAAACGACCAACACCAGAATATAAAATAGCTTGGCAGAAGATCTCTGATTCTCACAGTCTAAAGATAGGATATGCTCGCCTTTACTACCACTCCAGATATACTGTGGACCTAAGTGAGGAAGTGAGCCCATTTTAAATGTCAGATACTGAGCTAGGCAGCAACCTGGGTAGGACGTTAGCCCTGTTTTACAGAGGAGACTCACAAGGATAAGTAACTTTTCTAATGTCACAAGGCAACAAATAGTGGAGCCAGAATTCAAAATCAGAGCAATCTATTATAAACCTCATGCTCATTCTATTACATTGAAGGTTCTCAAGTTATATTCTGCAAGCTACTGAGTTCCATGAAAACACCCTGGGACTACAGAAGAAAATCAGAATAATCCCCACCCCCGCTTCATCCAGAACAGTGCCTCTTTTATCTACTATTTGGGGTTCTCTATAAAATTTCAAATGAAGGAAGGATTTCACATTTTTAGAAATAGCCCATATGCCAGAAGATACAGATAGCAAGTTCTAGAATCTTCTAGTTTCATCATTTTGTGTTAATATTAAAAACAAAACAAAAACTATTTCTTTTCTATAAAGGTAATAGATGCACAGAATACAAAATTCAAACAGTATAGAAGATAAATGGTGAAAAGTAATCACTCTCCCATATGGCCCCCAGTTTTCAGTTAGTTTCCCACATATTCTACTAAAGAGAGACTATTTACATTCAAGCAAATATGTGTATGTATTCTTTTTTAAAAATACCCAAAGCGTAAACATGTTATGTACCTTTTGCATACCATTTTATTGTTCACTAAAGATTTAACAGTATTTGGACAAGGTTATTAACATAAACAATGTTTGTTCATTTTACTATAGTTTTTCACTTGCCAAATTAGTAATAATCTGCTATTACCTCTGAAAGGTAAAGAAAATATACTGGGGCACCTAGGTGGCTCAGTCAGTTAAGTGTCTGACTTCAGTTCAGGTCATGATCTCATGGTTCATGAGTTCGAGCTCCAAGTCAGGATCTGTTCTGAAAGTTCAGAGCCTGCAGGCTGCTTCGGATTCTGTGTCTCCTTCTCTCTCTGCCTCACCCCCACTTGTGCTCTATCTCTCTCTCAAAAATAAACATTAAAAAAATTAAAAAAAAAAAAAGGAAATATCATACTACTAAAACTATCTTTTTCTAGACCAGAAAAAGAAAATACTAAATCCTACCATGAATGATGGATTGAAAAGTTTCCAGGGGCACCTGGGTGGCTCAGTTGGTTAAGTGTCCAACTCTCGATTTCAACTGAGGTCATAATTTTATGGTTTGTGGGTTTGAACCCCGTGCTGGGCTCAGCACAGAGCGTGCTTGGGATTCTCTCTCCCTCTCTCTCTACCCCTCTCCTTGCTCCCAAAAATAAACATAAAAAAAAAAAAAGAAAACTTTCTAAATTTTACGGACAGTAAAACAGAAACATGCTGAAGGAGTTTTAGAACTGATCACAGGTTAAAAGACACTGACACAAATCGAAACCCTTAGTAATATTAACCTTAGACATATATGAAATGTTCATGAGCACCACCATTACAAATTTAGCACTGCAGGGCTAGAGGCCTCAGAGGTTATCCAAACAGGGGTGGGACATCCCTAAGCCTCTGTACTGCCAGGACCTCAAGCTTCCAAGGACCATTTACTGGGTTACTGCCACCCACGAGTTACCACTGCTCCTTGGCCCTCGCCTCTAGTCAGGCATCAGGACCACCCACTGGAACTATTATTATTCTTTTGCCTCAGCTTTTTCTTTTCCAGGCAAAATGGTTTGTAACCTCTCCTGGCAGGTTTTATTTTTCAACTTAATCATCTTTATGGGTGATGTGGAAATTAATTTCCCAGTGCTAGGCTGTACTTAGAGAGACCTTCTGATTAGGAAACTGGTTTAAGTCTTCGCTCCATTAACCAACTACTTGAAAGAGAGCAATTCAATTTTTCTTAGAGTCCCAGTTTCAACTGTAATAAGAATGTGAGAGTATATGGCATAAAGCCCCCTATGGATGTTCAAATTACAAGGGGGAAACAGTAATTTTCCCTAATGTTCTCCTTTTAGGAAAAAGAAGGTAAACTGTAAGAAAATAAGCTGATATTAGGAATCTGTTACAGTTTTTTTTAAGGGAAGCAAAATACACACACACACACAAAGAACCAAAAGACACACATACCCAAAATTCCCCTAAGTGACAGCCAGTGCTGCAAGCTCCGGAGTCAGATTCCAGCCCAGGTTTGTAGATGAAAGTTCTCTACAAGAACTGATGGCTTAAATTTTTGCCATAAGGGACTACCAGATCTTAAATCATTGATGACAATCTAACCGTTTTCTCCATGCTCCAGGTCATAATACAGGGAAAGGGCCCTGATATACTTGAGAGAGCTAAAAGGATGCTCTTTGCCAGAGCATTCAATTAACTGGAACCAGCACAGTGGTCCAGCTTTTAGTGCTAAAGAAGTACTTTAGAGCTATTATTTACTGTAGACATACACAAGCCAACCACCATACTAAGTGCTTTTACAAGCATTTTCCCATTTAATTCTCACAATGATTTTTTTCTATGAGAAAACAAGCTCAAGAGAGATTGGCAAGCGATGGAACAGGAATCTCAACTAGGTCTGATTACAAAGTCCATGCTCTCAAATCACTGACATAAAACTGACTAAAAAACAATTTATCTGAGCAACGAATTATTTAAAATTTCTATCAACAGAGTGTGTTTTTGTTCATTACAAATATAAACCCATACATATAAATTCACATGCCAGAATGGTTTTCTTCAAGTAGCTTTATTTATTTATTTATTTATTCATTCATTCATTCATTCATTCATTTATTTATTTAAGTAGGCTCCATGCCCAGTGTGGAACCCAAGGTGGGACTTGAACCCACAACGCTGAGATCAAGAGTCAGATGTGTAATCAACTGAGCCACCCAGGCATCCCTTCAAGTAGTAATATTTATGAGAATAATCAAACTAGCATTTAAGAAAAGACAACACTTAGTATCAACTAATCTAGAATTTTATTTAAAGCAAAATATATACAAAAACTTCCTAAATAACTGTTCCACTAATTATCAAACAGTTATTCTTAACTTTTTTTAAAAGTTTATTTTGAGAGACAGTGAGCACATGAGTAGGGAAAGGGCAGGGAGAGAGAGAGAATCTCAAGCAGGCTACACACTGTCAGCGTGGAGTCCAATGAGGGGATCAAACTCATGAATGTGAGATCATGACCCAAGTCGAAGTCAGATACTTAACTGACTGAGCCATCTAGGCACCCCTCAAATAGTTATTCTTCATATATAATGTAGCTGAACAGCATTTTGTTTAATGTTTAATATTTTTGAGAGAGAGAGAGAGAGAGAGAGTGTGTGAGCGAGCAGCGGAGGGGTAGAGAGAGAGGGAGGTAAAGAATCTGAAGCAGGTTCCAGACTCTGAGCTATCAGCACAAGCCCAACACGGGACTCGAACTCATGGACCGCAATATCATGACCTGAGCCGAAGTTGTATGCTTAACTGATGGAGACACCCAGGTGCCCCCGAAGAGCACTTTAAAAAATACATTTTTTTATGTTAATTTATTCATTTAGAGAGAGACAGAGAAAGCGCGCACAAGTAGGGGAGGGGCACAAAGGAGGAGAGACAGAATCCCAAGCAGGGTCCCCACATTGGAGCAGAGTCCGATGTGGGGCTCAAACTCACGAACTGGGAGATCATGACCTGAGCCAAGATGAAGAGTCAGACACTTAACCGACTGCGCCACCCAGGTGCCCCTAGCAAAGAGCTCATTTTATAAAACAAGTTTTACATTCATTTAAAGATATGTTGGCTTGTTCCAGAAAGACTGACCAATCATGACAAGCTCTCTTACTGCTTTAATGCCTTTGCATACACTGTTCTTTCTGCCCAGAATGCTTTCCCTAGTTTGTCCAGTGGGCAAACTCCCACTCTTCCTACAAACCCCTGCAAAGGTATTCCTCTGTGAATTCCCCAGACAGAGGCAGATATAAGCACTCATTCCTTTACAGGGCTACTGTTCCCCTTCTGAACCTCCATTATGAATAGCTGCTGCTTAAGGAGCCTCCAATTATGTGTTTATTATATCTATTTTCCCTTAAGACTAACAGTTGCTTAAGGACAGAAACCATGCATTTTCATCTATATATTTCCCAGCTCCTAATGCAGAATCCTGCACAACACAGTTGGGGTTCATTACTTAAAACTTACCTAATATAAACCAACAAATTACAAACATTTAAAATCTTTCCAGAGATTATTAACATGTATTCTTCTACTTCAGCTAACCTCTAGGCTATCTTGTAACTCTAGTTTTCAGACAGGCAGGATAGGAACTGTTTTCTGAAGATCTCCATTTGACAACTAAACACAATGTACAAAAAATCACTGTGGTGGGTAATGTGAAGGTTAAAATATCAGGGGCCCCATCTCATTGGGAATCTACAATACAGGAGAAGACAGACACTTTTTAATTGTTTCAACGTATTGTTCAGTAAGAACAATAACGGAAATAAGTGCTCTGTATACTACAAAGTGTAAAGGCTAATTACAATTAAGAAGGCTACAGAGACCACAGATAACATTTAAGCTGGGTCTTAATGAATGAGGAGAAAAGTATTATTACTAGTCACGGAACAAATAGTATGAGCAAAAAGGTTCAGAAGTATAATAAATGCATATTACATGTTTAAAGCCTTACTATTACAGATACAACCACTCTGAAAGAAAATGACATGAGAAGTCTGATCACAGGAATTGAAAAACTTTAAAAAAACTCAAATGCATTGCATAATATCCCTCCTGTCTCTTCTAGCTAAAGAGTACCATATTCTTATGGATATCATCAGTTGCTATCAGTCTATTAGACCTATTCACTCACTGACAAAGGGAAATATCAATAATGAAAAGATAATTTTATTTTGTATACTAACCACTAAGTTGGCTCGATATTTTTTCATTTATTCAAAAAAATATAACGTAGGTGGATACACACACACACAAAATAACATCAATAGCACAGCTGACACCTAGTCAGTGCCACATACTCAAAAAGTGCTTTCATACGTTATTTACTTATTTAATCCTTACTAATCATGCAGAGCCCGATATGGGGCTCGATTTCACAAACCCTGAGATCATGACCTGAGCCAAGATCAAGAGTCAGATGCTTAACTGACAGAGCCACCCAGGTGCCCCATTTTATCAATGAGCAAAGAGCCACAGAAAGATGAAATAAGTTGTTCAAGGTGACAAAGTAAGTGGCAAAGCCAGATTCAGACCTTGCAGTCTGGCTCTAGTGTCTGGGCTCTTAACTACTATCTCTCTGTACACAAACACACATATATTTTCATGTTAATTTAAATAATAGTGCAAGGACAATTTTGTGTGTGGAAACCCCACAAATTTTCTATATGTAACACTGATTAAAACACTTTTTAATGTGTTAAAATACATATAACATAAAAATTACCATCTTAACCGTTTTTAAGTGCACATTTCAGTAGTGCTAAGTAATTAAGTACCTTTATGTTGTTGTGTAACCAATCTGTATACCTCTTTTTAATGCCTGGAAATTATTCTATTTAGTTCACGTAATATAATTATATTTTAATTCCATTTCTTTTGATTATCAAGGATGAATGTGTGCTCACTTCTATTTCTTTTTGCGTGAAATGTTCACGTCAGTAATTAAGCTTATGAACTTGAAGCATAGGATGTTAACACTTGACAATATTCTTTTTCAAACACAATAGCTCCCATTTTGATTATTTTTGTTAGAGTATACTTTTTATAGAAATTGGATTTTTGAACAATGTATAGATATTTTAAATAGTAACCTCATAATTAAAAGTCTGCTTAAAGCAGGGTCCGATTTTATACAGAAAAAAAATTCATGTCAATTAAAAGTCATAAAATTTAAATAATGTGCAAGTCTAAACCTCAATCTTCAGTTAAAGACTGAAAAGACAGGAATAAAAAAGAGACACAAGGAAGTGATTACTACAAAAACTGAGGTAATGAGTACTTTAGAGGGGAGGGACAAGGTCATAATTAGATGCACACGTGGAGGGGGTGCTGCTGGGGTAGCTGTTAACGTTTGATTTTTTTTTATCTGGATGGTAGTTATTAGGGCATTAGCCCTGTAATAATTAAGCTACATATTTCTTTTGTGTAGATTTATTTATCTATACCTAAAAAAGTTAAAAGTGGTTTACTTAATTCCATTCTTTGAGGAGTTTGAAAATCTTAAATTTTCCTCTAGTAAAGAGAATACACAAATGGCTGAACATTACTCTGTTACAAAATCAAGACATTCATTAAAAAAAAGTAAAGTAATATTATTCCCAAAGAGCTTTAATAATGTTTAAAAATATGTATTCTAGGATACCATAATTTTTACAAATAATCTGACAAATAATTGAGACAAAAAAGAAGTAAGATATTTGGATCAATGAATTAAGAGAATATATACATGACAGTAAATGATTTTTATGAGGACAAATGAATGATGAATTCATGTACAACCTTAAAATTAAGACCAAGTTGCTTTATAGCAATTACATTTAATAAACACAAAGACACAGTCCAACTTTTGAAAAATGAAAAGACAAAATTAAACTATATTTAAAAACATTATGCACAAACATGACAAAGAGAGCCTGAGAGTTTGGGGGAAAGTACTAACCAGTTACTGCCAGCAGCTGTGAAACTCTCACCTCCATTTCCTCCCGATGAGACCTGTCTCTGTCTTCAAATTCACGCGTCCTTCTCCGGGCCTCTTCAAAGGCCTGTTGTGCTAATGCATCCTCCTGCTGTCAGAATACATGAAAGGGATATTTCAATTTTGATCTATAATAAAAATTTTAAATCTGATTTTTTTGGAGGAAATGAACACCAGACTGTCTTCAAATATCAAAACCATTTTAAAAAGCTAACACTGGAGCCACTTTTATTTATTTATTTTTTATTTTTATTTTTATTTTTTATTTTTTAAATTTTTTAATGTTTATTTATTTTTGAGACAGAGAGAGGCAGAGCATGAGTGGGGGAGGGGCAGAGAGAGAGAGGGAGACACAGACTCCAAAGCAGGCTCCAGGCTCTGAGCCATCAGCACAGAGCCCGACGCGGGGCTCGAACTCACAGACCGCGAGATCATGACCTGAGCCGAAGTCGGACGCTCAACCGACTGAGCCACCCAGGCGCCCCTGGAGCCACTTTTAAAAGGAAACTTCAGTTTGCTCATGTTTTACGTCACACTTTGGAAACAGTAACTGTGTTCAATCATATTCTTCCTTTCCTTACCTCATCCTATTCATCAAAATAAAATCCTGTACAAGTCAGTACTTAAACCACAGAAGTTCAAGAAAAAAATTTGGTATATAATTCTATAATTGAGTATTAAGACAGGCCAGGTCCTCGAATTAGGACACTAAAGCCAGAAATAGAAAAGAGAATATTAACAGAATCGATGATAAATATGTTTTAAACTGCTAAACAACAGAAAGTAAATAAAAGTCCATGGGATAGTACCAAGAAAAAATATTTGTAACATATAACACATCTATCTGAATTTTCCCAATTAATAAAGATTTGCACATGAAGAAAATCCAGACACCTCAAACTCACTGTTTCTAAAGTGGCAACCGATTTAAACTTTCTCCTTTACTCTTCTCTAGTCTCCATTCATGGCACTGCTCATTCGTTTCTGACAGAAACCTGAGACACCTTTGATTCTTTACTCTTCCCTTGTCTCCACAGAGCCGATCAACCACCAAGTACTAGACATGTGACCTCCTAAATATTTTTCAAATCTTTACTCTCCTTTTATTTCCTACATTTTTCCAGTTCAGGCTTCTAAGATATCTTACTAAAATTACTACAAAGTTCTCCTAAACAGTCTCTTTCTGCTTCCATTCTGTCATCCCCAGTCTACCACAGAGCAGGCACAATCTGATCACAATACCCCCAACTTAAAAAGCTCCTTCATGGTACACAGCACTGGATGTTCAACTTTTGCAGTCACACAGTTCTCAATACCAGGATTTCTGATGGTACACTTGAAGGAACTAAAAGATAAAAATACCAAAAAAGTCATCAATATTCACCTTCCCAGATTCATTGCAGCAAGGGATGGCCAGTAACTCAGTTCAAACCCATGAGACAGAAGCATAAACCACCTAATGGGGGTTCTAAGAAAGTCTTTTAAGAGGTATTTCACCTTTCCTCCTTCCTATGAACCGCCGATGCAATGCCCAGAGACACAGTAGCCATCATGCAAACATAATAGTGGGGGATGCAGTCACACACTGAGCATAGCACAGCAAGGAGATGAAAAGACCCAGGGCCCCTGTAACATAATTAAGTGCTACACCAGACCTGGACTATACCTACACTGCCTGGTATCTTGTTCTCTGCAAGAAATCTTTTATTTGTCACTATTAGTATGGCTGTTTAATACTTACAATTTTCAGTGCACAATGTCTGTAACTTAAAATTGCAAGATGGAATCAAATTTCCATTCTTATGATGCATTTACTAGTTTTATGACCCAGAGGAAGGCATTTCATTTCCCTAAGTTTCTGCAAACTCACATGTAAAATGGGCACAGTAATAATACTTTACAAGATTACTGTGAAGATTAAATGAGGTTAACATATAAAATGTGCTCAAGCATACTCTGACAATATTCAGTAAGTGTTGTTGTTCTCTTACAAGCATTTCCAGACGTACCAAATTTACACATCTGACTAAATATCATTACACGTCCCTACTGTATGCTCGGAATGGACCATATAAGCTAGAGGTACTTGCAAAAGAACTAGCTGTTTCCAACTCCCAAGGGTTTTCTATCATTTAGTTAACGATCAACTGGGACACATCTATAATAGGATACTCCTTCTATCTTGTGCATTCATGCACGTTTTCATTTATTCCACAAATGTTTGAGTTTTTGATATGTCCGAATCACTGTGCTAAAGTACCATGAACACAATATGAGAAACAAATGATGACTTTCCTCAGTTTCTGGTCTAGTGGGGCAAGTGGGCAATGAACAAAAATCAACATATAAATGTCAACTGTGATTACAGTAGAGGAATATTACATGATGAAATGAGAACACATAACATGAGATATGATCTAATTCCCTAAGGAAGTTATTAGCCACTAATGTGTATTTTAGCAATGGTCACAGATTTTTATTTCGTTAAAAGGAAAAAAAAAGTATTATTACTAATAGTTGTAGTAAAATAAGCCAAGAGGGATTTGGTAGCCCTCTGCTTTCTAATTCCAGCTTCTGTTTTGGTCCTTTCTAGCAAGTTGTGAAGTATATGTGCAAAGGATAGAGTTGGTACTTTAATTCAAAAGACAACTTGCAATTACCAGCATTGTCTTGCTCCTTTCCTGTTGTAATCTTAACTAACACCTACTCCCTTCAAGGGCAGCAAAAAGGGCAGCTCTCAATAAAACTACATATTCATCCATAAAATATGGTCAAAAGAGCGAGGGACGACTAACTCTATGCAATCTCAGATGGTAGTGGGAGCAGCTTTTAACATTTTGGTCCCTGCCAGCTCCTTGTTATACTAGTTTGTTATTCCGTGGTCTTAACCATGATCTGCACAAAGTAACCAGGTGGGGTCATCATAAAAGGTGGGTGCATGTGAAACCCATGAAGCAAATAAAGGCTCTGCAGTTCTGTCATGCAGAATACATAGAATATTCTGACCATTCTTGCCACAGTGACTTTGTCTTTATTGTACTGCCTAAACCTACAACGATACTGATTTTATACTTTGGTAATACCTTTCTGCAGTTATGAATTTAAAAACTGAAGTACATGTTTAATGAAAAGTTAAGAATCAAATTCATCTCCAAGAAAATTGATGATGAAGATTTAATTTGCACAAAATAACAAAAGTCACTATTCTCTGTGGGGACCAGAATGGTATCACTGATCACATGAAAGCCAAAAGAAATAAAACTGCTGAAGAAGCTTCAATACATACTTCAAGGGCAACATGTGCAGCTGCAAACGGTACATTTAACATCACTCTGCAAATAACTTCATTTAAATCAAGTGATTTAATTCACTGACAAATGAGAAATGATTCAATTCACATTATCATGCACATGCCAAAAGCAAAGCTGTTCATATGCTGATATCATTAAAAGAAACCTTGTGAACAGTTTCACCTCAGTGTCATCAGGTACATCAAGTAGAAAATCTGTGTATTCAAATAACGGTCCAATCTTTCTTAAATGGTACTTTTTTAAACTTTTTTTATTTTTATTTTTGAGAGACATAGAGACAGAGTATGAGCAGGGGAAGGGCAGAGAGAGAGGGAGAGACAGACTCTGAAGCAGGCTCCAGGCTCTGAGCCACCAGCACAGAGCCCGATGTGGGGCTCGAACTCACAGACCGTGAGATCATGACCTGAGCCGAAGTCGGCCACTTAACTGACTGAGCCACCCAGGCGCCCCCCGGTTCAATCTTTCTAATCTGATCATAGAACCAAAATTAAACTTTTGAAAGAGCATTACACTGAAGGTGAAACATCCAAAGTAAAAAACTACGACAGTGAAGATAAAATTATTGGCTTTTATATTAATACAAATACAAATGCTGGTGGAGCATGCTGTATAAAAAATAACATTCTCAGTGAATTTCTAAAAACTATGAAACAGAAATTTATTAGGAACTAGTTGTGGCACATGTAATTCATAACTGTCTCCAAAGAAGATAGTCTGCCAATCACTTAGAAGTTATAGTTACATAAATTAGAAATATATTTATCTATCTACAAAGTAACTGTACTGTAAAATATTGTGACAAAGTTGATGCTGAATATAAAAAATTCATCAAGACAGGTACCCCTACACTTTGAGCCTTTGAAGAACTATTCTAAGTCAATATAGTTCCTACAATGGTACTGACCTTTTTAAGGCAAATGAGTCCTCACAGTTATGCTTTCTTCAAAATTAGTAGGAAATCTCTGAAAGTATCCAACGGTGAAGTGCCAAAATTTTGATTGTTTAAAAAAGTTTATTTTGTGCGTGTGCACGAGAAATGCGCGCGCACACACACGAGCAGGGGAGGAGCAGAGACAGAGAGAGAGAGAGAGAGAGAGAGAGAGAGAGAGAGAGAGAGAATCCCAAGCAGGCTTTGTGCTGTCAGTGTGGAGCACAATGCGAGGCTCGATCCTTCAAATAGTGAGATCATGACCTGAGCCGAAACCAAGAATTGGATGCTTAACCGACTAAGTCATCCAGATGCCCCCAAAATTTGATTTTTAAGCTTTTAAAGAGTTACAATTATCGAAAAACAAATATATAAAGAAGACATTGAATTTTATCCCTACAAATTACAGAAAACAAACAAAGATGAAAATACAATTACCAAACACGATTTATTGTTTCAATATTATACTCAGAATAATATTAATTTATAGGGAACTTTTAAAACATTTTATTGTATTATAACACATACAAAAAATTACTTATATTAAGGCTTTACTGTCCAAAATGGCAGCCACATGTGGCTACTGCACACTTGAAATACACACCGAATTTCAAAAACTTATTGCAAAGAAAAAAATGTGGGACATCTCAATAAATTTTTTATATTAACTTTATGTTCAAGGATGATATTTTGGATATACCAGGTTAAACAAAATACAATATAAAAATTAAATACAATTGCTTCTTTTTATCTTTCTTAATGTGGCTTCTAGAAAAACTTAAATTACATTATGTGCTTCACATTTGAATTATATCAGACAGCCCTGTCCTAAATTACAGCTCGATGAATTTCTACAAACTGAACTTTCCATGTAACTAGAATCCATAGGAAGAAAGAGAGCAGTAACAGCACCTTGGAAGTCTCTTTCTGCTTCATTCTAATAACTAGCCTCCTCTCTCAAGGATAAACCACTATCCTTATTTCTAACAACACATATTATCAGTTTTGCCCATTTCTGTACTTTCATATGAATGGATTCATACAACATGTGCTTTTTGGGTACACTCAATATATTTGTGAAATCTACCCAATACTGGTGTGCTAGCTGTAGATTTTCATTATCACTGTGCCGCCCAGGCACCCCTATCACTGTATTTCTTTGTGTGAATAAGCGAATTATCCATTCTACTGTTAATGGGCATTTGGGCGGTGTGCAGTTTCTGGATATTACTAATAATGTTGTCATAAATGTCTAGTAGATCTATTTTGATGAATATATGTATTTATTCCTATTGCATACCATGAAACTTACAGTAGAATTGCTGGATCACAGGCATATATAATTTGCAGTTTTAGTATGTATTGCCAGTTTTCAAACGTGTAAATTTTACATAATCAACATACTAACTGTTGTTTCATATCCTTGCCAACATTTGTCAAAAGTACTCTGAATGAAGACAATACATGTGAAAATATTTCAGCTGAATTACTCCACAAACTCTAATTAAAATGGAATTGCGACCATACTCTTTATCTCTTAGCTTACCAGGTGCCAGATACCTAGCATCTGTTAGAGAATACTGTCCTCATACAGCAGAGAGAGAGAATAGGAAGCTCTCTTGTGTATCTCTTCTTATCAGGACACTAATCCTACCATATCGGGGCCCTACTCTCATGACCTATGTAATTTTAATTACCCCCATAAAGACCTTATCTCCAAATACAGTCATATTGGGGGTTGAGGTTTTAACATATGAATTTTAGGGGGAACAGAAACATTCAGTCCATAATAGATGTAAGCAGCAGGGTTAGGATTCACACAATTATATGACAATGAAGCCCCTAATCCTAACTTCTACATATCATACAGATGACGTAGGGAAGGTTATGGACGAGTCCTTACGGTACACTGAATTTTGGGATTCTCTGCTTTAAAATTTTTTTATTACGTAAGATTACAATAGACAATACTTACTTTGTAGTGATAAAGCTCAATTTATAGACTGGAAAACTTAGAAAATTCTAAGTATGGAAAATGTTGTGAGTTAGACTCAAAATTTTTATCTATCATTTTAATAAAATATTTCAGTTTGAGAAGTCAACTAAACCTGAAATTTTACCTCATATAAATTCAATTTGTTGTATCACTTCTTATAGAAACAGCCATGTAAATTGCTGATTATTTACTATTTCTCTGAAAGAGTTGGTGACTCCTTATTCCTGTGGAAATCACGGTAGCAAGGATTCCTTCTTAAGAATTTTAATTTTCGGGGCGCCTGGGTGGCTCAGTTGGTTAAGCATCCGACTTTGCCTGAGGTCATGATCTCAGGGTCCGTGAGTTCGAGTCCCACATCAGGCTCTGTGCTGACAGCTCAGAGCCTACTTTGGATTCTGTGTCTCCCTCTCTCTCTGCACCTCCCCTGCTCGAACTCTGTCTCTCTCTCTCTCTCAAAAATAAACAAATATTAAAAGAAAATGGTGGCTCAGTTGGTTAACTGTCCAACTCTGGATTTCGGCCCAGGTCATGATCTCACGGATGGGTTCATGAGTTTGAGCCCCACATCAGATTCTCTCTCTCTTTGTGCCCCTCTCCCACTTGCACATACTCTTTCAAAATAAATTAATTTAAAATTTATTTACTTATTTAACTTTAAGGTAATCTCTACACCTAATAGAGGGCTTGAATATATGACCCCAAGATCAAGAGTCGCATGCTCTACTGATTGAGCCAGCCAGGTGCTGCAAGAATTTTAACTTTGAATGTTAATTTTTTACTAGGAAGGTTTTGGTTTCTTATCTCTTAATAAGAAAAGTCTCACATTTCCATATATGGAAAGGACAGAAACAGATAACAGAGAGAAACAACAACAAAAAAAGAGTTTTTATTCTTGTCATTATTTTAGCTTTATTTATGAGAATTAATATATGGGCATCTGGGTGGTTCAGCTGGTTAAGCGTATGACTCGATTTTGGCTCAGGTCATGACCTCACAGTTTTTGAGATCAAACCCTATGTAGAGTCTGCTTAAGATTCTCTCTTTCCCCCTCTTCCTCTGCCCCTTCCCAACTAGTGATTGTGCTTTCTCTCTCTCAAAAAAAAAAAAAAAAAAAAAAACTTAAAAGAAAGAAAATTAATAAAAAAACAATTGAAAGAAATCAACAGCTACCAATAAATGGACATTTGTACATGTTCTTTTAGCATTTGAATGTCATTGTCACCCCATTACCTTCTGGTTTCCATAATTTCAAAAGACAAGTCAGTGTCTCTGCATGTGATGAATCCTTTTTATTACTGTTTTTGAGATTCTTTGTTTTTTCAAAATCCAACTATGATACATCTAGGTGTGGATTTCTTTGCGCTTATCTAATCTGAAGTTCATTGAATTTCTTGGATATGGAAATGGCTATTTTCAATCAATTTGGAAGTTTTCATCTGCTATTATTTCTTAACACAAACTTTCTGCCCCTTTCTCTCTTTTCCTAGAACTTTCATTACATGTACACATTGGTACACATGCTGGTGTCTCGTACTCTCTGAGATTGTTTTTGTTGTTTTTCTTTCTTTTCTTCAGACAGGATAATTTCAATTAATCTATGTTCAAATTCACTACATCTTTCTTTTACCAACTCAAATCTGTTGTCAAGTGATCTCTACTGATAACCTCCATTTGATGAGTCATTGTCATGTAATTTTCCTGTAATTCTTTAAAGAAAGAATCTTCCTTTAATTCTTTGAACATACTGATAAATAACTGCTTTTAAACCTTTGTCACTAAAAACCAACATTTAGGATCCCTCAAAGATAGGGTCTATTGGCTGCTTTTTTCCCTGAGTATCAGTAATATTTTCATGTCTATCTGCATGTGTCTTTAATTTTTTGGTTAAAAATTGGACATTTTAGATATTATTTTGTAGCAACTCTGAATTCTGACCCCTGCCTCCACTGTGTTGTTGATATTTTTATCTGTTTAATGACTTGTCTGGACTAACTCTGTAGAGTCTGTTTCCTGAGAAACAACGACTGCCAATGACTGTTGAGAGGTTTAGCTTAAACACCTCGAACCAGGCAGGCTTCGTTCTTTTGCCACCGGATCTGTGTGCAGCTTGAGGGATACTTTCAAAGTGCAGGGAGTTCATCACTCCACCCTGTGTAGACTAGTAGCTTCCGAGGGCTCTCTTTGTTCTCTCCTGAGCCAGTGCAGCTTTATATATGCACAGTCTTCTGGGACCATGAGAAGTGAGTGTGATTTTAATAGGGCCCACCTATTAGCAATCTTTTCCCTAGATCTCTCTGATACACTTCTGGCTAGATGGCCATTTTGTTGCTTCCCACGTCATTAGCCTTCCCAGAACATTTGCCACGGAGACCTCTACTGTTTTTGACGACATCTCTGGGTATGGATTTTTTCAAGCACTGCTCTAAATAAAGTCAGCTCCCTCTCACAGGACAATAGAGCTGCCAGTCCTCATGGCTTGTCCCACCTGCCTACCTAACCTGAAGGACCACAGAGCTGAGGGAACGGATGGAAGCAGTTACTGACACAAGCGATCACTGTCCTTACTGAAATTCAGTAGTGTTTTTGAATCAATATCTCTCAGTGCAAGCCCTTTGGTTAATTTCCAGAGATCTTAAATGATTTTTTTTTATTATTATTAACAATTTGTCCAGTTTAAGCACTGATTTTTGGGAAGAGGATTTGCCAAACTCCTACCAAGCCATTCCAGAAATGCTCCATTTTATTTTGAACTGTTTTCCCCCCTCTAATGTTCTAAAGATAAAGAACAAACATTAAACAGAACCATTTACTGGACTGTGAAGTGTCCCACTGAGCAGACAAGAATAATCCAATGAAATTTAGAACCACTGAAGAAAAAACTTTCCCCAAAACCAGGACCAAAATGGGTGTCCACATCTTGAGGATTCCTCAACATCACTTGAACATGAGACTTTTTATACTTACTCTTAAAGATGGGGTAAAACAGATGCCCAGTTGAAGGCAAGAATAGTGGTACAGAAAGGGACCATGCTCAGTAGAGCCTGAAGTCACCCTACCTGGGCTCGCTCCTCATCAAACTCCAGGCAGCCCATACCATCCAGTCTCTGGAGGTCAATCCAGCCTTTCCAGATAACACAGACTCCATTCAGAATCATGGGAGCCTTCAAATACACCTAAGACACATAAAAGACAGATGGAAACCAATGATAAGCCATCAGACACATAAAAAATGAAGAATAAGCTTTAAGGAAACCTGTGGTTTTCTTGGGGGGGAAGAAAGAAGAATACAATTATAAAATTAAGAGGAAGGTATATAAACCGTAGCCTCTGACCAAATTCTAAAAGTTAAGTTAATCTGATGTACCAGGATTTTATTTCTAGTCACAATTCTCTCAAACTGTTTTTAAAAGAAAGTTATACAAATTTCATAAAAACTGTGGTAAAATGATACTTGAGGTAGATGCAGTTGCTGTTCTAGCTGAAGCTAGGACAAAAGGTACTTTGCCTTCATTTTTGAAGTGAAAAAAAAAAAAAAAGAAAAAAGAAAGAAAAAAAGGTTCTTTGCCCTCATTTTGGGTAAAAAGATAAAAAGGTGGAAAACAACTGGAATTCACCTAAGAGAGCACACACAATTTCCCTCTATTTGGATCCCTGGAGCCATCCAGAGTCAGGCTCTTCACACTTCCCTTCAGTTTGATAAGCTACTCCTTGCTCCCCAGGAAGTAATACAGTTTTTTTAATTTTTCTAACTTCAGTTAGCCAGTTAATCTTTTAACCAAAGAAACTTAACTGATACCACATTTATTTATTTACCATTATTTTTCAAGTAAATATAATAATTCTCAATTCTAGATTAAAAGTCACTTTAGGTATGATTTCAAAATTCAGACAAGTTTCATTGTCAACCACCGAATTCTGATACAGCCTGAAAATATAACTGTTCTCAAGAACCATTAAGGATCCACCAAGAAAGGAAAGGTGCTAATGCTGTCATCTTAAGGTGAAAATTTTATTGTGAAACAGTATGAAATAAAAGAAATTTATTATAATTCCTACACCTTCCCCCCATCCTAATATCACACTATCCTAATAGCGACTTTAGGAATAAAACCCCTAAAACCATCATTTTAGATCTTCTCTACCTCATTTAACACTGGCTTCAGGGGAGCTTGGGTGGCTTAGTTGGTTAAGCCTCTGACTCTTGATTTTGGCTCAGGTCATGATCTCACAGTTCATGAGTTTGAGCCCTGCATCAGACTCTGCTGCACTAACAGCATGGAGCCTGCTTGGGATTGTCCCGGTGTCCCTCCCTGACTCGCATACATGTTCTATGTAAATAGGTAAACTTAAAAAAAAATTAAAACAAAAAACAACATGGGCTACAGAATAAAAATCAGCACAGATGTTTATCATTTAATGCCTTAACAAGATTTCTTACATGCAGAGGAACCAGGACTTTAATGATATTTTGAAACTCCAGGTTATCAAATATATCTTTATAAATAAGGTCTTCATTTGTCTACACCAAATATATTTTACTTGAATACCTCAAGTGCTTTTGTGAGCTAAAATTAGCATTATTACCTGTAATTACATAAAATTGGTTACGACAGTCTTCATTTTAAGGAAAAAGCTGGAAGCATCGCCTTTTTCTTTTCTCAATTCAGTAGTTTCTTCAAAAATTTTGGGGCATTCTTGTTTGTAGAAAGGTTTAATAATAACTGACTGTCATAATTATAAATACACTCCAAAATTTACATCTGAGACACCTATAAAATAAAACCTACAGGATTTATGCCATCTTATTTTTGTCATTCCCCTCTACTATTAAACATAACCCTTTTTCCTGTCAAGGGCTCCAATAAACCACTCTGAACTAACTTCTATTTATATGGGGGAAAAAAAAGCCCAAAACAAGGTTCCATTTCTCCTCCCATTGGACTGGAAATAGTCTACAGTTATAGCCGAAACCGTTTAACCACACATTTCCTTCTGTTCTGATAAGTGCTCATTCTCTTCTACATTGTGAATTTAAAACTCCACTAACGTGCACGTCGTCAAACGAGTGACTATGACAACCTCTTTTTCAACACCTCAAAACCTAAAAACAATAGCCCTCCTCACTGTCTATCAATGTAACTTGACTTAACACGTCTTCTAATCAAGATCTCTACCTACTCTTCCTCACAGAGGAGGGTGCCACACGGTGAGGAGTGTTAACATTTCACCTATCAAAGTACCTCATTAAATTCTCACACTCATCATGTAGAGAATTTTCCTCTTCTAACAGCAGAAAAAGGTCAAATTCATGATCAGATTCTATGTTCTTCATCACATGATTTATATCATTTAGAATCAAAGATTCCATAATCTCGCTTATTCATATTAACTCTACAATCAAAACTATTTTCCTTATGAAATTACTGAATTTTTAAAAAGTCCATTCATTACTTCTTTATAAACGTTCTCTAATGACAAAGAAAACCACCGATCTGTTTTGGGAAATTCCTAAATGGATTTGGAAAAAGACTATAGTTCTTAGTCAAGGCTAGTACCTGGAATCATAACGTAAAATAATATTTAGATGGCCCTGGTGATTTATTTAGATGTTCACATTCAAATAAACACAGTTTTATGTTTAGATCTTCAAATGTTTGGCACTTTCAAACATTTCATGAATACCAAACCTCGAAGTATAAAGAAAATAAAATCCTGTCTCTTAACAGTTTGGCATTTTGTAGTATAATTTAATAATATAATTTAAACATTAAGATATTTTTCACTGAAAATAATGATGACTTATTTCAAACTGTGAAAAGAAAATATATTAGAATGTGATCTGGGATTAAACCCATTGTCCTAGAATGATTAAATATTTTACACAAAATGTACTCTATAAAGCCTTTAAAAGTAAAAAACTATCGATTCAGGGGCACCTGGTTGGCTCAGTTGGAAAAGCATGCAATACTCGATTTGGGATCATGAGTTCAAGCCCCATGTTGGGTATACAGATTAAATACATAAACTTTTAAAAAAAATATTAAACAGATTCAGCTAATCACACACAAAACCAACAAAACAGCCTGCTTACCTTTCCAAAAGTATCACAGAATATGTTTGAGACTTCTTAAAAAGTTCAAAATGACTACGGCCCCACATGCTGGGTTATTTTGAAAATAAGATAATAGTATTATATAATTTTTAATCAAATCAATCTCTAAATATCAGGTGTGATGTTACATTCAATACAAATTATGCATAATATCACCTTATTTTCACCTTCTGTAGCTTTAAATACCACACCACTGTAGCAGTAGAGCTTCAGCAAAAACAGGTATGCACTGTCAGCTTGGCATTACCCACATACTGGAGAATGATTCACCCGTAAAAGGGAATGAAGTATTAATACATGCTACAATACTGTTAAATCTTGAAAACATTATGCTAAGTGAAAGAAACCAGAAAAGGGCCACGTATTACCTGATTCCATTTATTTGAAATGTGCAGAAAAGGCAAATACAGAGAGATGGAAAGAAGATTAGTGGTTGCCAGGGGTTGATGGCAGTGGTGGGGTGCGGAGGGGGAATGAGTGATTGCTAATAGATACATGGTTTCTTTCTGGGTGATGAAAACGTTTTGGAATTAGACAGTGGTAATAGTTGCGCAATTCTGTGAATATACTAAAAATCCCTGAAGTGTACGCTCTCAAAGCATGAATTTTATGGTATGTGAATTTTATCTCAATAAAGCGATTATAAAAATATTTATAATTCTTTTCTCTGTTACACAGCTGATATCTGTAAGATATGTAAACAGATTTTTGAGTACGCAATTGCATATGGGATTCTAGCACTGAGAAGATACGGCTGGTGATGTAAATCTACCAGCCAGCAACAACACAGTGGCATTTAAATCCAAGGGAGAGGAAGACATTTGCCAAGCAGTAAGTAGGAGAAAAGAAGGGGGCCCAGGAAGAACTCTGAGGACATCCAACCCATCAGAGCAGGCTATAAACAGCCAGTGAAGAGAGAGAAAAACACGTAAGGAACCTAGTGGCTAAAGGTTAAGTTACAGGACCCCAAGTAAAAATTTCCCCTTCGTTGAATGCATTAGATACTTAAGTATTATGTTGCAGGATCTTAGGTCACTTATAACTTTCAGGATTGCTTTTATTTAAGGTAAGAGTTCTTAGTCTGGACTTCAGAGAACCTACAGGAGTTTGAGTTTATGGTAAATTTCAAAAAGGCCAGAAACATCTTGAAATTCTATGTAAAAATGTATGTGTCTGACTGAGCTCATGTGCATTTTTCTATGTAAGTTCACTACTTTCACCAGATTCTCGAAAGACTGTACAAGGCAAAAAGAATCAATCATGACAGTAAAAACTTCATTCTTCCCCTTCCCTCATAAGGCACCAAGATCTTTGTAGCACAGAGCCTGAAAGATAAAGTCTTCATTTAGTTAAATGGCCCAAACTTTCTAAATAGCTAAAAATTAGTTATTCCATATTATGAAACATAAATGTCAGAGAAAAAGTATAAGAGAACCTAGTCAACTTCTCATTTATCAACCTGTACAAAACAGTTCTATCTCTGAGAGTCTGGACTCTACTTATTCTAAGAATATCTAAATTTGGAATAAGCAGTGGCATCCTCAAATGCCCTTTCTTCTACAATACTATATATTTATAGAAGTTTATTTAGTGTTTCTAGCTCCTAGGTAGCTGCACTAAGAATAGAAACTAAGGGTACAACAGGACAGCAGAAAGAGTTGTGCCTCTGAGGGGTTCTAAAGAAAATAATTTCAAGATAATTAGAATGCAAAAATGGTAGATATGCAAACAAGACTCCCACCACACTAGTACTAAGCCACAAAATCAATATAAACAGAAACCCTCCACACTGGGTGAGCTCGAGCCCTGCATCAGGTGAGCTCGAGCTCCACTTTGGTAAAACAGGAGCCCCAGGTGAGCCCCGCTTCTGTCTCTATCTGCCCCTTGCTCACTCGTGCTCTAAGAAAAAATAGATATATCTATAGATAGAAACTAAGTGTCAAAGCTATTGCCAAAAACAAAGAGAGATAACTTCACTACCAAAAAAACCATTTCAATCTGAAAGAATAGTTCACTTCTCTATAATAAACTGTTAGAACTTAAACACTTGTAACTAAAATTTAGAAACTGGGTTATTAGAGAAAATAATAAGAGGGAATGATCAGCCCCTTAGGTACTCAGTAAATATTTAAATAATGATTAACGGGACAGAAACAAAGCTGGAATTTAGAAATGGCTTCTTGCAGCTTCCCTTTAACTCCAATTTGAAAAGATCCACCTATTCAACAAACGTTTACCACCTATGATTTTGTGCAGGGTATGATCATCCAAGGCAGTGTGAATATACGAGGAATTTTAAAAAGATGTACATCCTACTACCCAAAAAAGAGTCTAACACCAGTCAACTTAAAGTTTTTAATGAGGAAGAGGTGACTACATGAATAAAGAGCAGTAAGAATCAAAATCAAATTCACCTCTTACATTTAAGTAGGACTCACTTAACTCTTAAGGTTGATGGAATGTACCAAGGATAGTAAGATTGTAAGAAGTTTGAATCCGTCAGCTTTCCAACCCCCCTTTAAAGACTATAGTTCTGGGGCACCTGGGTGGCTCGGAAGGTTGAGCTCTTGATTTTTGGCTTAGGTCACAATCCCAGGGTCATGGGATCAGGCCCCCTCATCAGGCTCCACGTGGAATCTGCTTAAAGATTCTCTCTCTGCCCTTTTCTCCTGCTTGCATTCTCTAAATAAATAAATGAATAAATAGAGAAATAAAAATTTAAAAAGACTACAGTTCTAGCAAACTTGTATATAAACATAACTGAAGATTATCTACTTAAAAATTTCAGAATACTCAACTAAAAACTAAGTGAATTAATGAATTCAATAAAGTGGCTGGATGGGGCACCTGGGTGGCTCAGTCAGTTTAAGCATTCAACTCTTGGTTCCGGCTCAGGTCATGATCTTGAGGTTTCGCGAGTTGAAGATCTGTGTTGGGCTCTGCGCTAGCAGCTCAGAGCCTGCTTGGGATTCTCTCTCCCCTCTCTCTCTCTCTCTCTCTCTGCCCCTCCACAACTTGCAGTGCCTCTGTCTCTCTTTCAAAATAAATAAATAAGCTTACAAAAATAAAGTGGCTAGTGATAAAAATATGCAAAAAGCAACAACTTTTCATATTACAATAGTAACTCTTTAGAAAATAAGATGGAAAAACACCTACCTTATTTTAAAATAGCAATAAAAGTATCAACTACTAAGCATGAATTTAAAAAGAAACATAGACTTTATAAAAAGAAAATAGCTGATTTCTGAAACACAGAAAACAATTTTAGTAACTGGTGATGTTCTCTAATGGTAAGACTACAAATGCCAATTTATCCCAAAGTAATCTTTATTCTAACAAAATTCCAATGAAATCTCAAAATAATATTTTCTAGAACTTGAGAAATAAATGTCTACAGTTCATACAAAAGAAATAGACTATCCAAGAAAATATTAGAAAGTATTTTTCTGTCATTTCAGATATTAAAACATGTAACAATGCAATCAGTACACATGTACCATTGCTATGGCAGTCAGAAAAAATTTACTGTAATAAACAAAAATAAAAAATGAAACCAAGTATTTAACAAACGAAAAAGGCAGTATTTCAAATCAATGGTAAAAGGATATTTTATTTTACCAGTGGAAATAGGAAAAATGGCTAACCATATGAAAAAAAATGAGTTTAAAACAAAATAAATAAAATGGCCAAAGATGTGAAAAAAGTTCATTAACAATAACCAAATCTATTAAGTTAAAACAAGATAACTATATCTATTTCTAAACAAATATAAAAATAAAAAAGAACTTAACGTCTACAAGGTGAGAAACCAGGTTCTACTACATTGTCAGGAGTATAAGCTGGTTAACAATTCTGGGAAGGCATTTTTTTTTTTAGCAGTGTGAATTTTCCTTTGACCAAACAATGTCATGCATATCAATATAACCTAAAGTTTTATCAAAGATGTATACAAAATATTTGATTATAAGGATGTTCACCCGTAAGGTTTTTTTTCAATAATGGCAAAAGATTATAAATAACCTAAATACCCGGGGCACCTGGGTGGCTCAGTCGGTTGAGTGGCCGACTTCGGCTCAGGTCATGATCTCGCGGTCTGTGAGTTCGAGCCCCGCGTCGGGCTCTGTGCTAAAAGCTCAGAACCTGGAGCCTGTGTTCTGATTCTGTGTCTCCCTCTCTCTCTGCCCTTCTCCTGCTCATGCTCTGTCTCTATGTCTCAAAAATAAATAAACGTTAAAAAAAATTTTTTTTTAATTAAAAAGAATCACCTATTATAAAAAAAAATAAATAAAAATAACCTAAATACCCAACATTTTACTGTTGTTCAGTGTTAATGAATAAACGAGTTTTCCTTAAACAGAAACACACATAAAACAAGATTATGTATTTATTGGGGAAAATGTTATGACCAGGGGCTTGCAGGAACCTAACTCTGTAACACCCCCGAAAGCAACTATTCAGTACTCACTAATTCAGTGTCTGCAGCCACTACAGAAGATAACTAACATATAATGAAAATCAACTGTAATTATTTTTATTTATTTTTAATTAATGTTATTTACTTTTTAAGTAAGCATTATGCCCAATGTGGGGCTTGCACTCATAACCCTGAGATCAAGCACATGTTCTATGGGGGTGTCTGGGTGGCTCAGTCGGTTGAGTGTCCAACTCTTCATTTCAGCTCAGGTCATGATCTCACGGTTTGTGAGTTCAAGCTCAATGTCGGGCTCTGAGCTGACAGTGTGGAGCCTGATTGAGATTCTCTCTCCCTGTCTCTGCCCCTGCTGAGCTCACGGGATCGTATGCTCTCTCTCTCTCAAAAACAAATAAACATTAAAAAAAAAAAGAGGCACATGCTCTACAGACTCGGCTAGCTAGGTGCACCAACTATAAATATTGTTAAAAGAAAAGGAATATTATTGCTATTATAGGAAGAGTGAAAAAATATTCTTTGGAATCAGATAAAACCTGGATGGATTTAAATTCTAGCTTTATCAGTGTCTGAGACAAATTTAAGTTTGCTAATAAGTCTCAGATTCCTAACATATAAAATCAGAGTTAAATAATACCTCTTCACAGGTGATAGTAAAAATTAGTTAAGGCATAAAGATACATAAAATTTATGAAACATATAGAGCACCACAGACACACTGCTTACACACATATTACCACCAATGTTTTACACAGTGATTTCTTTCCAAGGGAAAGAAGCTTTTTTTTTTTTTTGAGAGAACTGAACAAATGTTCTCACCAATGAATGAATCAACAGATATGCAGTAATACCAGGATGGCATAGACACCAAGGAAAACGAGATATTCTGCTAATGAAGTATGTACCTTGCCTTTTAATTTTTTCTATAGTCTATATAAAAGATTCCTTTAGAAGATACTTGGCTCTGACTCATCTTCCTTTGGCCACATGCTCCTCCCTGTTCATAAATGCACAGTCAACCACTTGCCTGTTGGATAATTACTAATACAGTCATTCAATTTCACTTGCCTCTGAATCATAATTGGGTTGCATGTAAGTGTAAAAAATAGCTTCTTCTATAGTGATTTAATGTAATTTACCAATCTACTCCTTACAGTACAAACGAGAAATCATAACATGGTTTAATTCAGAATGTACCTGGAACTTAATAGATTATGTATGTGTACATATTCAATAAATGGGTGTGTTATCCAAATAAAAAAACCCATCTTAAAATTCACATGGAATCTCAAGGGACCATCGATAGCCAAAACAACCTTGAAAAAGAAAAAAATTTGAGGACTCATAGTTCCTGATTTCAAAATTTACTATAAAGCTTCAGTAATAAAAAAAAAGGGTAGTTCTGACATGAAGACAAACATATAGACTGGCGGAACAGAATAGAAAGCCAAGAAACAAACCATCTTGTATATGGTCAGATGATCTCTGACAAGGGTGCCAAAACCATCCAATGGGGAAAGAACAATCTTTTTCAACAAATGGTGTTGGGAAAATGGATATCCACATGCAAAAGAATGAAGCTGGACCCTTA
Source organism: Paradoxurus hermaphroditus (assembly GCA_004024585.1). Classification (NCBI taxonomy): domain Eukaryota; kingdom Metazoa; phylum Chordata; class Mammalia; order Carnivora; family Viverridae; genus Paradoxurus; species Paradoxurus hermaphroditus. The sequence continues at coordinate 40,707 of PITB01007040.1, forward strand.
CCTAACACTATATACAAAAATTAACTCAAAACAGATCAAAAACCTAAATGTTAAGATCTGAAAAATTATAAAGCTTTTAGAAGCGAACACAGGATAAAAGCTTCACAACACTGGATCTGACAATGATTTCTTGGAGATGACACCAAAGACACAGATAAGAACAAAAAATACACAAACAGGACTTGATGAACATTAAAAATTCTTGTGCATCTAAAGACACTATTTGTTGCAGTGCTAGTGGGAACACAAAAAGAACACAGCTGCAGTGAAAAACAGTATGGTAGTTCCTCAAAACATTATGATCCAGAGGGGCACCTGGGTGGTCAGTTAGTGGGGCGCTCAACTTCAGCTCACATCATGATGTCACAAGTTCATGGGTTCAAGCCCTGTGTCAGGCTCTGTGCTGACATCTCAGTGCCTCAAGCCTGCTTCAGATTCTGTGTCTCCCTCTCCGCCTTTCCCCTGCTCATGCTCGCTCTCTCTCTTAAAAATAAATTAAACATTAAAAAAAATTTTTTTAAATTATGATCCAGCAATTCCACTTCTGGGTAAACCTTGAGAAGAACTGAAAGCAGGATCTCAAAGACATATATGTATATTCATGGTCACTGTAGCATAATTCGCAACATGTAAAACAGAAAGAATCCAAGTGTCCACTGACGAATGGATAAGCAAAATGTGGTATATAACATACAAAGTAATATTACTGAGTCTTTTAAGGAAGGAAATTCTCAATATGCTACACAATGGATGAATCTTCAGGACATTATACAAAGTGAAATAAGCCAGTCATAAAAAGACAAATACTGTATGATTTCACTTATACAAAGTACTTAGAGTAGTCAAAATCATAAAAAGTAGAATGGTGGATGGTGGGGGCACCCGGGTGGCTCAGTTGTTTAAGCATCCGACTCTTCATTTCAGCTCAGGTCATGATCTCACAGTTTGTGAGATCAAACCTGGTGTCGGGCTTCGTGCTGCCAGTGTGGAGCCTGCTTGGGATTCTCTCTCTCCCTCTCCTGCCTCTCCCCAGTTCATGTTCTCTCTCTCTCTCAAAATAAATAAACAAAACTTAAAAAAAAGAATGGTGGATGCCAAGGGCTTAGGGGAAAGGAGAATGGGAAGTTATGGGTTTACAGTTTCAGTTTTATAAAATGAGAAGATTTATAAACTCCTATGAAAAGGAGGTAGAATAAAAAAACAGAATCAGAAAATACAAAGTAGCCCACTTCCTCTGACCATTATTTCCTCCAGATCTCCAGCATGCTGTGAACACAAGCTCACATTATACACATGTCCCAACTCCAGTGTGAGCCTTAAGTTTTCTACAATCTACTCCTGACTCTGCTCACAAACTTCCCCAGAGGGGCTCTTCAAATTTGCGGGGAAGCTGAAAATCCAGACTTGGCTCTGAGACTCTGTTCAGCTTATCTCCTAGGCGCTTTCATGTTAAAAACGACATTACAGTCATTTACTGGCACTGCCATGAAGTCTGTGCTTGCTATGTTCGGTTTCAAAACTAAACAATGCATTGTTTAGAAACATATGCATAAGAATAAAATGACAAAGGAAAGCAAGGAAATAAATGTATCAGTCAGGATAATGGTTGTTTTTTTGTTTTTTTGTTTGTTTTTGGGAAGGCGGGTAAAGGGCTGTGGAGTTTTCTAAGGCATCACCGTCCAATAAAAATATAATGGGAGGGGCGCTTGGGTGGCTCAGTCGGTTAAGTGGCCGACTTCAGCTCAGGTCATGATCTTAAGACCTGTGAGTTCGAGCCCCACATCGGGCTCTGTGCTGATGGCTCAGAGCTTGAAGCCCGCTTCAGATTCTGTGTCTGCCTCTCTCTCTCTGCCCTTCCCCTGTTCATGCTCTGTCTCTCAAAAATAAATAAATGTTAAAAAAATTAAAAAATATATATATATAATGGGAACCACAAATGCAAGTCACATAGGTAAATGTAAATTTTCTACAGTATGTTTAAAAAATTTTAAAAAAACAGGTGAAATTAATTATAATGTTATTTCACCAAATATATCTAAAATATTATTTCAATACGTAATCAATATAAAAATCGAGAAATCTTACTTTCTTTTTTTTGTACCAAGTTTTCAAAAATCCAGTGTGTTCTCTTTCACACACAGCAAATGCCAATCAGAGTGGTCACATTTCTAGTGCTGAATAGTCATGTGGCCAGTGCCTACCACGCTAGACATCACAGTTCTAGTGTAGAAATACTGTTATCTTCAGTAGGAAGTACATGGACACTCGTTTTATTATTTCTAAAACCGTACATATGTTTTTATCCACTCTTTTATTTGTAAGATAAACTTAACAGATGCAAAGTTGACTGGCATTTAAGGGAAAAATTTGATAAATAATGAACATATTTAAAAAATTATATATGTAGAACCAGCCCACCTAATTTGGAAGCTCTTATAAGGTACTTTAAGGTACTTACAAACCACACTGCAGTAAACTTTACAGCAGAAAAAGCATGCTGAAACATTATACTGGTTTATGCTACCATGCAACACAAAGTTAATGTCAAGTGTTGAAAATTTTCTCTAAACATCTTTTTTTCAGAAGAATGTTCTACCTAGAAACACTGATGGTCCAATGTATGGAAAAGTCATTCATTTGATGAGCAATCTGAAAAGATTTTTACATCCCAATAATACTCATACCTTGACATTAAGGAGAAAACATGTTTAGTCAAACCTAAAACTTAGATATTTATAATATTATATTCTTTCATACATTTTTTCTACATGGAAGTATATATTTAAAATACCTGCTGCTTTCTTACTGCATAAAAAAGTAACATTAGCCTAAGCATCACAAACCACCAAAAACTTGAACACTGCTAAGACCATGGATGTTATTTCTAGACTCTGTAACTCCATGCCTCTACTTTGCTTGCACGTGCACACAAACGATAGAAAGGGGGAGAGGGGCAGAAGGAGAGAGAGACTCCCAAGCAGACTCCAGGCTTAGCATGGGGGCGATTCCCACGACCCTGGGATCATGACCTGTGCCAAAATCAAGAGTTGGTTGGTCAACTGACAGAGCCACCCAGGTGCCTCTCCATGCCTCTACTTTGAACTCGCTTGCTTAAAGAAGTCTTCACCCCAGCCCCAAACAGCTCTATACACCTCCCTTCATTTCTTAATTCTTTTTTCCTAACACTTTTTCACTCAAGTTTAACTGGTAGTACTATCTTAAGTTTATATAAATTCTCTACAACTTTCAAAACTTTTCCAAGTCCTATCTGACCTTTATAACCATCCAACAGATAAAATTTTAAGACAAAGAAATTAAAAGTGAGAGATATTGGTGTGTCTGGCTGGCTCAGTAGAGCATGTGACTCCTCATCTTGTGGTTAGGAGTTTGAGCCCCACACTGAGTACAGAGCTTTCATACATACATGCATAAAAGTGAGAGATATTAAATAATTCACTTGCAGAAGGTTGCAAAGTTAGTTGACATGGCAGAAGTTAGCACCCAGAACTCCTGACTCTATGTATTCATTTAAACCACAGTGGCATTAATGAACTGCATTGTTGTTTTCAAAGTATTTCAGGGAGCGTGAAAATAGACTATCTTCCTAAAGAATAAATAGAGGTTGGACAGTCAATTTAATGCTTGACTCCACAGCATTTACAACAATAAATATCATGAACTCTTTATATGACTACAGAATATATACGAATACTTTCTCCCACCCCTAAAAGAGCTTACTAGTTCTGCTATCTTCATTCTATGATTCAAAGTAAACAATGCATGTTCAAGAGAGTCTTGAACTGTACTACAGAGGTACAATTTCAAGTGAAAACCTTCTAAAATTAAATGACAGAATTATTTGCTCCTTAAGAAAAAAAAAGTAATGAAATAAATGAGGCAGATGCTGTTTATTGTAATCCATTCCCAGTCAACCTGTGAGGATTACTTTTTAAAACATCAGAACTACTTTTACTAAATTACTAACATACTATTAACATGGAAGATTCATGTGCAGTTATCTAGCAGCTCGACTGTCATCATGAACATCATTTGCCCTACAAGTCAGAAAAACAAGTAAAGTTAAAAGGTTAAAAAGAAAAAGATGAAGGATAAGGTTGTTTTGAAGTCATCAAAATGAGATGTAAAAAGACCACATTAAAATATTAGTGGTTATTCAGAGTAATGGAAAGAGTAACTTAGTAGGCTAAAATAATATAAGGCTTTAGAAGGTGGTATGTGGTATTTCTGGCAACTTACCTAATGAGTATTTATTAGCAGCAGTGTGGTGTGTTGCAAACAACACAGATTCTGGGGTAAACAAAACCAAACCAAACCAAACCTGAGTCCGGATCCTGGCTCTCCTTAGGAAACAGATTACCTGATTTCTGAAGATTTGTCTGACCTCTCTGGGCCTCAGGTTCCTTAGCTGTAATATCTAGCTATCACCAAATGTGTTCTAAAATTCAAGAGAAGACTTCACTCTATAGTGCAAACAGAGAAATCTGTGATAATGTAAATCATCCACCACAGCACCTGGCGGTGATCACCATAAAACTCGTCTATATAAAATGGTCTAAAGTTCTGAAAATGTTCTAGAATTAGATGATGTGTGAAAGATGCACATGATGAATATATTAAAAACCAGTGAATCGTATACTTTAAAATGGGTAAGATGGCGAATTTTGTTATGTGAATTTTATTTGTTTTTAAAAATGGCCCAGAAATGTTCTGGATAGCAAAGGAATGGAAGGACTGAAAAGCTGCCATGAATAAGCAATACCCTCAAAAAATGTGGAGGTTTCTCCCAAACGGCTGTTATTTTTAAAGCAATATTCTGCAAGTGATGTCAGACACTTATTAAAAATTATGGTTTAATATAGGCAGAATATTTTATTTGCTTGAAAAACATCTAAATTTTCCTAATGGAAATGTTGAAGCCACATGTTCTGAGCTATCCTTTTGTTTTAATCTGAAAATTAACCTGACTTTACATCTTAAGTTTTAAAACCCAAAGGGTTCAGTATTGGTTGTATGCACTTGTGGAAGAAAGGTTTTCATCCACAAAAACAACCTGTCAAACATTCCCAGACTTGGCCCTCTCCTTTTCAGGACACACAGTATAGAACAGCAGGAGTCCTAAAAGCACAGTTATACTACCAGAAGGCACATTTTAATATTATTTTAAATTCTTGGTTCTTAAGTACGTATCAATTTGAGAGTGCCCATCCTAAACTGAAAAGCTTATGATGGATAATAATTTCCAACTGTTTACATTGTATACTTTCATAAAAGAAGGTAACATTAATTAAACTCTCTACCATAGAACTCCTCTATAACATGAAGAACTTGTGAGCCAGGGTATTGCTTCTAATCCTCTGTAGAAAACTAAGTATCTGAGAAGTGTTACTGAAGAAATAAGAAGTCTCTGAGCTTGCTCAAGCTAACAGTATTAAGACTTACAAATGTTTTTTTAATAGTAAAATGTAAATTATACAAGTATCAGTGTTATTTATATATCAATTAAAACAGCTCCTGGCATACCTTTTTTTTTTTTTTAAGTTTATTTATTTATTTTGAGAGAGAGAGAGAGAGAGAAAGAATCCTAAGCAGGCTCTGCACCATCAGCGCAGAGCCTGATGCAGGGCTCAAATTCATGAACTGTGAGATCATAAGAGTGACTGTGAGAGATGCTTTTTTTCCGTCTTTCCATTTTCATTACTTCTTTTTTTGTTATTGTTACAATTGTTTTTTTATTTTTTAATATGTTATTGTCAAGTTGGCTAACAGTGTACACAGTGTGTTCTTGGTTTTGGGGGTAGAGTCCCATAATTCATTGCTTACACACAACACCCAGTGCTCATCCCAACAAGTGCCCTCCTCAATGCCCATCACCCACATTCCCCTCTCCCCCACGACCCATCAACCCTCAATTTGTTCTCTGTATTTAAGAGTCTCTTATGGTTTGCCTCCCTCCCTCTCTATTTGAAACTACTTTTCCCCCTTCCCTTCCCTCATGGTCTTTTGTTAAGTTTCTCAAGATCCACACAGGAGTGAAAACATATGGTATCTGTCTTTCTCTAACTGACTTATTTCACTCTGCATAATACCCTCCAGTTCCATCCACGTTGCTGCAAATGGCCAGATTTCATTCTTTCTCATTGCCAAGTAGTATTCCATTGTATATATAAACCACATCTTCTTTATCCATTCATCAGTTAATGGACATTTAGGCTCTTTCCATAATTTGGCTATCGTTGAAAGTGCTGCTATAAAACATTGGGGTACATGTGCCCTATGCATCAGCGTTCCTGTATCCCTTGGTTAAATTCCTAGCATTGTTATTGCTGGGTCCTAGGGTAGTTTTATTTTTAATTTTTTGAGGAACCTCCACACTGTTTTCCAGAGTGGCTGCACCAGTTTGCACTCCCACTAACAATGCCAGAGAGTTCCTGTTTCTCCACATTCTTGCAAGCATCTAGTCTCCTGATTTGTTCATTTGTTCATTTTAGCTACTCTGACCGGCGTGAGGTGGTATCTCAGTCTGGTTTTGATTTGTATTTTCCTGATGGAGCATCCAACTCTTGAGTTTCAGTTCAGGTCATGATCTCACATGTTTGTGGAATCAAGCCCTCCCTGCTTGGGATTCTCTCAATCCTCTCTGCCCCTACCCCATCTCATGCATGCTCTCTCTAAATACATAAATAGAAAAAAAAATGATGTGGCAGGCAAGGGAAACAAAAGCAAAAGTGAACTATTGGGACCTCATCAAGATAAAAAGTTACTGCAAAGAAAATAATCAGCAAAACTAAAAGGCAACTGAAGGAATGGGATATTTACAAATGACATATCAGATAAAGGGTTAGTATCCAAAATGTATAAAGAGCTTGTCAAATTCGACATAGAAAAAACAAACAATCCAGTGAAGAAATGGGCAAAAGACATGAATAGACACTTTTATAAAGATTTCCAGACGGCTAATGGACACATGAAAAGATGCTCAACATCACTCATCATCAGAGAAATATAATCGAAAGCACAATGAGATACTACCTTACTCCTGTGAGAATGGCTAAAACTAACAGCTGAGGCAACAACAGATGTTGGTGAGGACATGGAGAACAAGGAACCACAGAACTACTCTACAACCTGGCAATTGCACTAGTAGGTATTTATCCAAAAGATATAAAAACGCTGATTTGAAGAGGCACATGCACTCCAATGTTTACAGTAGCACTAATGATGATAACAAAAGGATGGAAAGAGCTCAAATGTCCATCAACTGGTGAATGGATAAAAAAGATGTGTGCACACACACACACACACACACACACACACACACACAATGCAATATTACTGGATAAACAAATATCCACACAATGGAGTACTGCTCCATAATAAAAAGAAACGGACTACCATATACACAACATGGATGAATTTCAAAAGTATGTTGCTAAGTGACAGCTAGACACAGAAGTCTATATATTGTGTGACTATGTTTATATAAAATTCTAGAAAAGACAAAAGAGATCAGTGATTGCCTGGTAATAGAAAGCAGATCAGTGACTGCCTGGTCCAGGGGGTAACAGGACTGACTGCAAAGGGGCATGAGGAAACTTTCTGAGGTTATGGAAACGTTCTACACCTTGACTGTGGTGGTGGTTACACCACAGACCGTACACATTTCCTTACTGAACTGTACACCTAAAGCAGGTGAATTTTGTCTCATAAATAGAAATATTATATATGTATATTTAACACCTCAATTGAAAAATAAATTATGAGAAAATGAGCAGTAAAATAGGATGTAGCAGTCCTATTCCCAAATTAATTTCTTTACTTGATACATTTCAACTGTCTTTGTCCATTAAGTGTGTGAATTAATCATTAAAAATAATGGAGTAAGAAGCAGAAGTAAGGAGGGGAGGAATTAAGGATGTTCCTCTCAAACCTATTATCTCTGTCTTCTTTAACTTGGAATATATAATTCGGATAAGGCCACAACTAAAATTTTACTTTACACTAAAGGTAAATCCATGCAAATAATACAATTCAAGAGAAGGGAAAGAGAATATACAATCTTCAGATACTCTGGAGGAACATTTACCATATATGCAAATTAATGTAGCTCTAACTGGAAGGTACTAGGACATCCTAATTTTAATTTTTTTGAAATTTATTTATTTACTTACTTTTAGAGAAAGAGAGAGAAAGAGCACGGGAGGGGAAGGGTCAGAGAGAGGGAGAGAATCCCAGGCAGGCTCTGCACTGTTAGTGCAGAGCTCGATGGGAGGCTCGATCTTACGAAATGTGAGATCATGACCTGAGCAGAAATCAAGAGTGGGATGCTTAACTGACTGAGCCACCCAGGCGCCCCACACATTCTAATTTTTAAACCATCTTGTTTACACATGAAGTCAGTCAACTCTCTTGGATTTAAAAATTATTAAAATAAAAACTTGTCTTTATTTTTTTTTTAATTTTTTTTTAACGTTTATTTATTTTTGAGAGACATAGAGACAGAGTATGAGCAGGGGAAGGGCAGAGAGAGAGGGAGACACAGAATCTGAAGCAGGCTCCAGGCTCTCTGAGCAGTTAGCACAGAGCTCGATGTGGGGCTCGAACTCACAGACCGTGAGATCATGACCTGAGCTGAAGTCGGCCGCTTAACCAACTGAGCCACTCAGGCGCCCCAAAACTTGTCTTTAAAAATGAAGTGTAAGGGTGCCAATTCTAAATTTTATAATTCAGTTACTAAAATATCATAATATACTTAAAATATACTTTAAAAACAGACAAACCAAGAAACAAATTCTTAACTATAGAGAACAAACTGATGGTTATCAGAGGGGAGGGGGTGGGGGGATTGGTGAAAGACATGATGGGGATTAAAGGGTATATTTATGATGAAAAAAATAAAATAATAAAAATAAATAAATACATGGAAGTCAGCTTTTGTAAAAATTTTTTTCTTAACGTTTATTTATTATTGAGAGACAGAGAGAGACAAAGCAGGAGCATGGGAGGGCAGAGAGGGGGGAGACACAGAATCTGAAGCAGGCTCCAGGCTCTGCGCCAGCAGCACAGAGCCTGATGTGGGGCTCGAACTCACAAACCACGAGATGATGACCTGAGCCAAAGTTGGACACTTAACTGACTGAGCCACTCAGGTGCTCCAGAAGTCAACTTTAAAACAAACAGATTACTTATTCCAATGCACGAAACTGCTGTAACTAAATGCTAGAAAATATACTTCATATTTTAGTTGAATAGAAACACATACTTAAAATCTGGATTTGACAAACTAGTTGAAAAAGTGTGTCAATTTCTCTTGGGGAAAATCACATTCCAAAGCTTTACCACAGCTATCTTTTATTTGGAGTGACTGGGCTGTCTGAGGAGGAGAAGGAACTTGTTGAGCTTGAATAAGGATTTCTCAAAGCTAACATCAAGGAGTCCTATAAACCCTGCCAAATTGTGGATGGTATATAAACAGACACAATATTTATTTTGGGACAAAGATCCTGCGTGCAAGTAAGCAAAATGCTCCAGAAGCAGCAGAATCACAGACCTTTGGGAAAAGCATTTAAAACAAGAGACTGTCCTCATTCATGAATCAAATGCTGTTAAATTTTGCTTTACTTATGCTCATGAAAATGAAAGATAAAAGATTTTTAAGTACAGAAGTTCAGAGAGGAAAAAAATAAAACCAAAATTTCTTAAAGCATCTGCTCTAATGACATATATTTCTTAACTACTTCTCAATGTCTGCTAGTAATGTTATTTGACTATCAAATAAAATCAGTAGTTATAAATAGAAATACAACAACTGTATTGGGGCCAATGTAGTAACACTAGATAGTATATTCAATTTCCTCAGGAAAAAAATGGTAAACAGTAGCACTGTAAAGTTCTTTTTTTTTTAGTTTATAAAATATTTTTCATACCCTTTATCTGTCTACTCAAAAACTAGGATCATGTAGTAAGCATATACAATAATTAACTTGAAAACCCAAAGAGGCTTTAAAAATACAGAATGCATGCAAAAACCATTCAAGACTAATAACTTATGGTGAACCATAATCATTTGCATTTGTTTGAAATAAACAGTAATTGAAAATGGGTCCTAAGAGGAAAGATCAAAGGAATTGGAATTTGCTTGGCCTACAAAAATTTAACTAAAGAATGACTTAAATTCTGATTGGTTGCTTTTATTTTCTTAAAATGAAATTAGAGAAAAGCAGTTTAGATTAAGGAAGAATTACAAACATTTTGGCTATCAAGGTTTATAATACACCAGGATGGATCACCTGGGAAAGACGTGGTTGAGCTACAAGTGAGGCTGACTGAAGGCACATGATAGTACTGAAACTCAATAATTAAATTATCTATAATTTCACCCTATCGGGCTGATTTTGCATAGGGCTTTACAATTTAAAAGGCATTTTCACATATTCTGGTACCGCATTTAATCCTGACATGAGGTATACGAATAGGACAGACATTCTGGTTCTCATTTACAGGTAAAAAAGTTACAGTTATCTTTTGACTTAAATCAGCTCTTTCCATTATAGTGTATTATTTTAAATCTCGTCTAAGAAAGACTCTTGTTAAGAACCAATGCAGACGGCTCGCTAGACACCTGAGTACAAAAGTTTCAAATATATTTCAAAGACAGTATAAACTTGTGTGCTCCGATTTGATCTTGAATAAAGTACGTATTTATGGTCAGGTATTTATTAACAGATCTTCCTTACTGAAGACTCCTTGTTTGAAAATATTCCTAAAAACACAAAGGCAGAAAGAATGAATAAAAGGACTGATTTTGCGGAGCCCATTTCTTAATCATAAAGCTGTATTTCAAATCAAAGAAAATACACAGCTTCCGTTTCCTATTAACATTCTAATATTTTCAGAATTCACTAAATTTAAGTGAATATTGTGATAGCCAGCCTCCAAGACAGCCCCAATGATCCCAGTCTCCTGGTATCCACACCCGTGTACGTGAATAAATACTCCTGCTTCCCTGCTGAGTGTGGGCTAGACTTAGTGACTCCCTTCTAATGAACAGAATAAGACACGACCGGAGAATAGGTCATAAAAAGAAGGGTGACTTCATTCTTTTTCTCTCTATGGAGAGGCTCACAAGACCAGGAAGGAAAGCCACCTACCAAGAGTCACGTGACGTGAGTGAGCTTGAAAGTAGATGCCTCAGCTCTAGTCGTCTTCAGAGACTGCACAGTCCCAGCCCTGAGCCAGTGACTGAAACACTATCTTGATTGCGGATAGTGTTCACATGGGTATGTACGTTTGTTAAGACTCAAATCTATACAATTAAAACGGGTGCACTCTATTGTATGGAAAGTATACATCAATAAAGTTGATTGCTTTTAACAGGCCACTGAATCCTTGGGGTAAGCAGATGAAGGGTCACTTATGAAAAAGCTGTGCACCATAACTGAAGGGTGGGCGGTAAGAAAACAGAAGTGCATTAACAAGCCACCACCACAAACACACATGTCCTAAACTGCTCCTCAAAACTGCTCCACCCACAGCCTTTCCTATTTCAGATGACAGCAATCCCATACTCCCACTTGCTCTTGCCAGAAACGCTGGAGTCCTTCTTGACTCTCACACCCCACATCCAATCCATAAGCAAAGCCTGTTGGCTCTACCTCAAAATACACTGACTATGATCCCTTCTCACCACCTCCACTGCTGCTACCCTAGCCTCTTGCCAAGATCACTGCAACAGCCAAACTGGTCTCCCTCCTTCACTCTTGCCCTTCTACAGCCTATTATTAACCCAGATCTTTTCAAAACCTAAGGCAGATCCTATTGTTCATCTGCTCAAAAACCTGAAACTGCTCCTCATTTCATTCAGAATAAAAGTCCATGTCGTTTCAAGGTCACATAAACTGGTTCCTTGTTATCTCCCTGATCTCATCTCCTATTACCCTCCTCCTTCCACAGTCTACTCCAGGCACACTGGGTTGCCTGTTGTTTATCAAACACATGCTCCCACTCTAGGACCTTTACAGTGACTGTCTCCTCTTTCGGGAATATCTTTCCACTGATACCTGCATGGCTCATCACTCCCTAACCTCCTTCAGGTCTCTGCTCAAATATGACTTTATTTACCCAGATCATTCTATTTAAAATTATCATTGATCATCTTTATTTTATTTGACTTTTTTTTCAGAGCACTTACCACTTTGTGACATATTACATAACTTACTTATTATGTACATTGTCTATTCTCCACTCCTTCCATAAAACAGCCTCCAGGACAGGATCTTTGTTTTGTTCACTGATGTATCTCAAGCATCTAGGACAGTGCCTAGTATCTACAACGTATGTTCAACAAGTACCTTTTGAATGAATGAACTTCTCCGTCAGGTACTGGGCTAAGTACTTTATATACACTATTTCATTTAATCACCAGGGCAACCTTGAGAAGTATGCATTCACCTCATGTTATAATTGAGGACCATAAAGCTTAAATAAATTGTGCAAAGCTACACGTTAGTAAATGAAGCCAAGACTTAACTCAAGTATGACTAACTCCAAAGCCTTGACCATAGTTTTCTTAAAGTTGGGTGTGAATGGGAAGAGAACTAAGCTGCTTGAGGAGGTGATTAGGCTGAGAGTATGAAAAAGAAAAGATACTGATCTGTGATCCAATATAATAAGCAGAGTCAAATAATTAACATTTGGAGAAATTCCTTACATTTTTCTCTGCTTCTAGTCCTAGTCCTATGAGGACAGATTTAAAAGTTAATGGTTATCAGAAAGAGACTATAAAAAAGGAGTAAGAAAAATAAGAAATCTCATAGTTTGACCTCCAGGGTTGAGAAAACATGGATCAGTACCTTTTCTCTAAATTCACTGGTATACTTTATTCCACTGGAACTGAGCAATACACGAGTAGTTTCTTATCTGTTTATGTTTTTTTGTGCCCTAACATGTTTTCTTCTTCTGGATTCTATTGATGCAGCACAGGTGTTGAAAAGTGTATTTAAAACGTACATGATCTACATATAAACATTTATAGATTTAAATCAGAGGGAAAGATACTGAATTTGCCACTGTTACTATTCTTGGAACACAGCCACACTCATTTGTTTACATATTGTCTAGGGCTCCTTTTCCACTATAACAGCCGACTTGAGGAGCTGCAATAGAGTCCATATGCTTGCAAAATTGAAAATATTTGATATATGCTTTTAACAGAAAAAAATTTCTAAAACAAATATTAATAAAATATAAGTTTCCTGATAACTTGCATCAGTTCTATCAATTTCCAGGTATATCTGAAAACATATCCCCTAAATGCTAAAATAGCCAGAAAATATTTTTGTTATTATTGGTCATGTAATTGAAAACATGTCAATGGCTTAAATCCAAGAATACTGTGGTCTTCAACCTCGTAAACAGTTACCATTAAATTAATTTAAGCAAACATACTTTCTAGTAGAGTTAACAGCCATTTATTAGTTATTAAACACTGGAAGACTTGGGTAACTCTGAGATGTCCATTCTGAAGTGTTAAAATACTTTAATATTAAAGATGAGGAAAAAACTTTTATTGGCTTCCATCTGTAGTGTCTGAGCTACCATATTAAACAAATATTAAGAAAGTGTTTTGGGGGCGCTTGAGCGGCTCAGTCAGTTAAGTGCCTGACTCCTGATTTTGGCTCAGGTCATGATCTCACAGTGGTGAGACTGAGCCCCACATCGGGCTCCACACAGAGTGTGGAGCTTGCTTGGGATTCTCCCTCTCCTTCTCTCTCTCTGCCCCTCCCCTGCTTATGCTTTCTCTCTCTCTCAAAATAGATAAACACTAAAAAAAGTGTTTTGGGTGTGCCTGGGTGGCTCAGTCGGTTAAGAGTCGGACTTCAGCTCAGGTCATGATCTCACTGCTCGTGAGTTCGAGCCCCACGTCAGGCTCTGCACTGACAGCTCAGAGTCTGGAGCCTGCTTCAGAATCTGTGTCTCCCTCTCTGTGCCCCTCCCATGCTCGTTCTTTCTCTCTCTCTCAAAAATAAATAAAACATTAAAAATTTTTTAAAAATATGTTTTGAACAAGGAAAAAATAACTTCTTCATTGAGTTAAACTTACATTCACAAAGACAGATTAAAAAAGCAATGCTACAATGGCTTCCCAACTTCTTCCTTATATACAAGAATTACCAGATAGTAAAACTTGGAACATATGCTTTTAATCTTCCAAACAAACAAGCAAATTAATTATTACTCATTTTAATAATTCTGTAATCCATTTTTCTTCTCCCTTTCCAAAGATTAGTTGGTTCATTGCGCACACACACACACACACACAATCAAACCTTATTTCAGAAGATTAAAACAAAAAATTCTTCATTATATATACACAAAACCAGAAATCTTTTTCCTAATACAAACTAATACAAAGATCTGTGAGTTACAATATGCATTATGTTTTGCAAATAAAGTGACGTGTTATGCTATTCATGACGACACTTAGAAAATCGAGCAAGTTGATAAAAACAGGTATGGGAAACACACTGAAAGGAAATCCGAGAAGTACTGAGTATAAATGAGGCCAAAAAATAGTTCTCCTTAAATATTTTATTTCAATGGGAATCAACTTCTACATTAAAAAAAAAACCAATCCAAGGTATTATTCACTAAAATTTCACCAAAATAATGTTATATATTTAAATTAGAATTTAATAGAGCTCTCAGCTTAAACATTTTATAGCTTCAAACTAACTTCCACCATAAAAATTTTAAGGCATGAATTTGCTTTCCCAGCTTTTCCTCAAAATAAAAACATTTCCAAGTTAAAGTTTTCACTGTTCTTATCAAAATTAAATTTGAAGTATTAACAGGAGTAGAAAGTTGCCCATGAGGTATTTCTAAATATTATTAGATTTTATGCCTACAGAGCCTTTCCCCACTTTTCTCTTCATTTTTTTTACAGCACGGCAGCCACCTAGGTTAGTAAAACAAAAAATTTCCTGTCAACACTTTTAAAGGAATTAAGAATTAAGTTGTAAATGTTACATGTAAGAAAGCACACTACTCTCTTTAAGGGCTAGAAGTTTCTATGATGAATATCATGTACATAAAATTAGTGATAAAATCATCTAAAAAATTTGACAGCGATTTTTAAAATTGTACTACATTCTTATAACATGAAAACCAATCTGACCATAGGCCTGTATAACCACTCCTGTGATCTCTTTATTAAACCGTAAATCTTCTGATAATCTCTAGTAAAACAATCCACAGTATTTCAAATTACAAAGAAATGTTTCCTACCTTGCCTGCTTCTCTTTCTAAGTCGACATACTCCCGGCTAGGTGTCTGTCGTTGTTCTCCCTGCCAGCTGGCCGGAAAAAACTGGAGAGACAGATTGGTTCCTGTGGCCACAAAAGCCTTTTAGAAAAATCAATACAAACAGGATCAGGAGCAGGACATTACATAAATTATGCAGGCAGTCATTTATTTTTACATCAGTTTCTGTCTTAAGCCAGGCAGCACCAAGAATACTTAAAAGTAAAAAACACGCGCTCATCATTTTTCTTAAGTATTAAGTTACAAACATCTGATTCCATTTTGAGGACATTTGCCATTGGCTGCTTAAATATAAAATCAGACATGGAATCAATACTTTCTTTCAGGTCATTTTTTGCTGACGTTAGGATCTCGCATTGCTAATGTCTAACCAGAAGCCATCATCCTTGAATTTAAAAACTTCTATTTTTAAATGTGAAAATCACTGAAGATCTAAACATTTTGAATTTTAAAGCATACCACAATTTAAAGTTGTATAAATGAGACACTTTAATTTCTCTTGATATCCCTAGCTCAACGAAATACTATGCTTTAAAGTTCAGGTTAAAAATGCTCATGACTGTCTCTTCTGATAAACGATACATTAGCATGTAATGTGACCAAACTTCTCATCTCTCTAAAACCTTAAGTGACTTAAAAAATATGCATTTTCTAAAATTTAATTTTAGGAGAACTGGATCTGACTATACAAAGAGCATTCATCTAATATTTACAATAAGATTTGGATGCATGGTTCAACAGATGGAACAATCTAAAATGATTTCAATAAAGTATTCTGTGTAGCCCCTAAGCAATTTATATTTCCTCCAAGTAAAAAATGGAAATAACGTTGTCCCTCTTCCCAAGGGAAATTCAGAGAGAAAGAAATAAGTAAAAAGCATTTTGAAAAAAAATTTTTTTCATCATCTAAATGTAAACTCTTCTTTCTTTGTTGAAACGAGAGAACGTATGTTTTATTTTACTAATTAAAGTTCTACAACATAGTTTGTGTTTCCAATCAGAGTCTTCATCTGAAAGAGCAAGGGGTTCACATTTGGGGCAATTTGTTTAAAGCCACTGGCTGAGTCAGCTAACTGCTAGTACCCCGAAGAATTTACAGCTTAGATTCTTTAGAGGTAAAAATTTATTCTTCCTATTTCTCTTATTGGTACTTCAGGTACAACTGTCAACCTAATTGCTAAATCTTTACAGACATCTTTGATGGTATTTCCCTAATCAACTGGATACTCTTTCTTGTGGCAAATATTTTACATGAATACAGACTGAACAAACAACAATATTACAACATTAACCTTAAAAAAATCTTCTCCCATTAATAAAACCAAGTTTAAAAAACAATCAAATGGAGTGAAATGAACCTAGAGCTCAAAAGAAAAGCAGACTCTAGAAGGCAAACTGCCTAGGCTGTATGACTTGAAGCAGGTTACTCAGCTGTACCTCAGCTTCTCTAGTAATTAATATTTGTAAAGTGCTTACAATAACACCAAGTAAGTGATATTTAAGTATTTGCTAAATAATATAAGAGAAATCATTTGGAGCTGGATAAGAGAGCTAATTTTTTCAGTGGCAGGCAGGTAAGAGATTCAGCCCATGAATGAATGCCTTGTATCACAATTCCCAGGCAGGTTTCTTTAGTATTCACCTAGTAACAAATCCTTCCACCCTCGGTGTACCCCAAATCAGCTCTGTGCTAAGTAAAGACGGTCTACAGATCTTATTACCTCACCTCCTGTCTGAAGACCGACCTCAGAAGAGATTTCCTGCTTCATCACTTCATGCCCATTATCTCATCAAGATCCCTCTCTCTGAGAGAGAAGTGGTAAAAACAGATCATTCTAGAATAGCATTTCGTGAATTTAGCTGACCACAGAACTCTTTTTTAATGGAATATCTATGCACACATAACAACTGGGAAAATTCTGTTCAAAAACATAAAAATGCTACAACGGTTATCATTGACTATACATAAGATTTCCAGATTGTTCCGATGAGTACAGGTTTCACAAATTATAAAATAACACCCCTTGTGACGATCCAACATACCTTTATCCTGCTATCTTCAGGATTAAAAATACATAGTTTTTACTGCTGTCAGAGTAGTCACCATACCTGTCTTAAGTATTCTTACCTTTTATTAATTATTGGCGTTGAAGACCTCCCCAACACTCTTACCACAGTAAGAACTTATAGGGAATAAAGCAGACTTTACCCAATAGATTCTAAACCTCACCCATAATTACTTTTATTCATGGTATGATAAGAAATCTAGATATAATCACACCTATCTAAATACTAAATAAATTCATTAACTTCAGTGATACACTAGGGAGATTTTCAAAATTAAAAGAATAAAAGGGGGGGAAGGTTGGTAATAATTTTGGAAACTATGCCTGATTTTACTATACATAGCTGCTGTCAAAACAGAGGCAAAATAATGCCTTTTCCACACCTACTTTCTACAAGCAAATAAATAAAAGCCATAGCCTGTTCCTAAGTAAAAAAATAAATTTTAGACATTATATTAGGTAACCTCTAAATTCAATTAATCAAGTACCTATGATACAAAAGGCATTATGCAAAGTACCTGTTTAGAGGGGAGTATATTAATGCATATGCCACAGAATTAACGTGGTCTCCACCCTCTAGGAGCTAGGGATCCCATTATTTAAATGCAGAGAAGGGGCGCCTGGGTGGCTCAGTTGGTTAAGAGGCTGACTTCAACTCAGGTCATGATCTCACAGTCTGTGAGTTCAAGCCCCGCATCAGGCTCTGGGCTGATAGCTCAAAGCCTTGAGGCTGCTTCAGATTCTATATCTTACTCTCTCTCTGCCCTTCCCTTGCTCACGCTCTGTCTCTATGTCTCTCAAAAATAAAATAAAAACAAAAATATAAAAAAATAAAATAAATGTGGAGAATACTGAATTAAAAGGGAAGGGGGACTAGAAAAAGGGGGAATGTGAAATTCTTTCCCAAATACAAATAGTTACATTATTCAACGAATTAAGCTATCTTAAGTGTATATCTTATGCAGAATTCAATCTACCTTAACTTTTTTTTTTTAACGTTTATTTATTTTTGAGAGGCATAGAGACAGAACGTGAGCAGGGGAAGGGCGGAGAGAGAGAGGGACACACAGAATCTGAGGCAGGCTCCAGGCTCTGAGCCACCAGCACAGAGCCCGACGCGGGGCTCGAACTCACACCGCAAGATCATGACCTGACCCGAAGTCAGCCGCTTAACCGACTGAGCCACCCAGGCGCCCCCTACCTTAACTTTCAATACTTGTGAGATATTAAGAACTTACTAAAATTTGTAGACCAGATATTTGGAAGAGAGGAAGGCCTAGAATGTCTGTCTGATTTATCCCTGGAAGAAATATATGGTAAATACAAGCAACCTATAATTCTGCTATAATATTATAATACAGCAATTCACATATACTGTGGGTTAATTATACTCCCAATTCTTAATTCCATGCAGTAAAGTCTCTGATACGACAGAAAACACCATAACAGCTATGCTTCACTAGGTTTCCAAAAAAAAAAAAAAGAAAAACCCCTCAGCTCTAAAAAACCATGACAGTACTTTATACCTTATCTATCACACTTACATCAATTAACTCCAGGAAATCCATTGGTTAGGTATACCATCCACCTTTTGCAAAAGGAAACCCAAACAAAGGATGATACAATCACAGGACCAACTAATGAATGAGTTTTCTACCATTCAGTGCCAAAACCGAAAGTATGTGTCCTAGACATTTTAATCATATAATTATTATAACTACTCGAGAAACTTGGAAGTGGACTAAAAGCTGGAGATTTTCTTTCATAACATGCACTAAAGACCAAATATTCTAGACTCCTAATAAATTTAGCCAGTACCTTTCACATTACCTGTAATACAATTCTAAAAAACCTTCATTTTAAATAGCAAAATACTCTTAAAAACAAAGCTGATTTAGGTGATGAAAAAGGTGAATTTCGTGGCCTGTGCACTGTATCTCAATAAAATATATTCTCTAAAGGAGACGGAGAAGTTCATGTTTCAATATGTCTTCCTATTGTTCACCCAAATTCAAACTGCATCGTAACTTAAAGTTTCTGCAAACGCGATGGTGCCAGTTCAGAGTAGATAACTGGATTCCATTATACAGCATTTCAACTTTTTTTTAAAAAAATTAATTATCGATCTCTTTTCTTTAGCTTCTTCCTACTTACTCTTTGGCTTCTACATCGCCTCATCATTAGCACCTCCAATAGGGCCAACCAAAAGGAGACGAGACTGTTGAATTCTTTTCCCCCACAAAAGTTAAGATTTGGTGGAGGTGAAGCACCAAATCTACCACCTAAAACATGGCCTCAAGAAAAACTGTGGGTTTCACAAATCCATGCAATTCTGCAGCACAGGTTTGAAAAAAGACAATGGTTTCTTTCTGATTCTCCCGAGGCTTAACATTCTAAGAAAAGAAGATGGCTCATTCTTTAGGGCTTTTCTCCCTCCATTAGGACAATAGATAACTGGCATAAAGATTTCTTCTCAGCTATACTGAGGGGGAAAGAGCTTCACCTACAGAATCACCCCCAAATCTAGCGTCTGAGAAACAAACTATCGCCCACGAACCAGATCCTTGAACGAAGACCATTTCTTTTTTCCGAATGGGTGTTTTCTTCCTTACAAATACCCCAACCCCTTCATCAGGGTCCCAGGCTGTACAATGAGCCTTCCTTATTCAGTTGGGCTCCGGTGTGAGTTCCACACGCGACAAACTATTTGCCGAGTCGTGCCTGGGAAACATAACCGACCCGCAGAGGGCCACAGGGAAGCGTCTCCCCTCGAGGACGCGGCCCGCCAGTGTCTGGTTTCTCATTTTGAATCCCGAGTAGGAAGTGAGACGGAGCCCGCTCAGTTCCGGGAGCCGCAGCGTCCGCGGCGCCGTCCGGAACCGGCCTGGGCCGCGGCGGCCCCCGCGCAACAAGTGACCCGCGCGCGTCTCGGTCCCCGGGCCCCCGGCGCCCCTGCCCCGCCGACTTACGATTTCCGAGCGGCCGTCGCGGCAGGCGTTCTGGAAGCGCGCCTGGCGCTCCTCGTGGGGCCGGTCCCTGAAGCCCGTGTACTTAATCTGCAAGGCAGAGACGACCCGAAATCAGGAGCCAAATCCGCGACGCCGCCTGCGCTGCCGCCCGCCCCGCGCGGCGCAGATAAGGGCAAGCAGAGTCTGCGGGCAGGCGGCTGCCCGGGCGAGATTGCCCCTCTGCGGACGCGCCACCCAAACTTTTCTCCGACCGGGCCCATTCCGGGCGCGCCGCGGCCTCCGCGCCGCCTCGCCTGCCTCACCTCGCATTCTCGGCTCAGCTTCCTGAAGAACTCCTCGTTCTCGAACTTGCTTCTCTGATCAGGCACGACGCGCGGCATCTTCCCGCCCTGAGGCCGCGCCGGCCGGCCGGGCTCGGAGCTTTCGCGGCACCCGCTGGCCGGCTCCTCGCTGACCGACTGACCGCCCACCCGCGGCGCCCTGACTCTCGCTTCCCTTTGTTTCAGGCGCCCGCCCGCGTGGGCTCCAGCTCCCGGGAGTCTGAGGTGCCGCCGCCCGCTCGAGCCCAGCCCACGCCGCCGCCGCTGCCTTAGCCGTTGCCTACCGCCCGCGCGGACCCAGCACTCGCCGCCCCCGGCCGCCGCCGCCGCCGCCACTTCCTCTCGCCGCCCACCTCGCAAGCCCGCCGGTCCGCCCCGCCCCGGTCGGCCCCACCCCTCCTCCTCGCGCGCCCGCCCGCCCCAAACTCCGGCAAACAAAACGCACCATTCACAACTCTGCGACCTGAGCCGCGCATGCGCCGCCCACCCGCTAGCGGCTGGACTGCAGCGAGCCAGAGCTCCGCCAGAGGTGCGGCCCTCTCACCTTTGCCGGCCCGCGGGCTTCTCTGTGTAGAATTGCTCTGCGGGCATCTGCCCGGACCTTGGAGAAAGGGAGAGGCTTGCGCGGTCCCTTTCTGTCGACTGTATGGAACTTTGGGACTCCTCAGCTGCTTGGAGTGACCCCAGATTGTCACCTGAACGAGAGTGAGGAAACTTAAGTCCTTGGGGACTTTGTGTCCGAAAACCGACAAGGGAGGGCTGTAGGCTGTGCCTATCAAAAAGTAAAGGTGGAAAAAAACCAGAGAATCCAACTGAATCCGCATCCTGTTGGAAAGGTCTGAGCTGGCGGGAGTCAGGCCTTAGCTGGGATCTCACTCCGCTGCTTACACAAGCCTTACACAAGCACTGAGTCGCAAAACGCAGTCACTCACAAGCTCTCAGTATTGGCGTTGAGAGTCTATGTAGGTCTAACACATAATGAGCACTCAGTAAATTTAAGTTTCTAAAGAAGGAAGGTTGAATTATTTATATAACCTAAGGCCCATCCATATATTTACCCAAATGTGCAATCAAACCTAAAAGATAACGCAAGTTTTAGGTTCTCTCAGCCCAAGCTGAGAGAGTCTAACATGGGATTTATGGCAAAGCTTGACTCAGAGTTGGTCTTCAATAAATTGTGATCCTTGAAATTCCAGCTAGTCAAAAATTCAGTACAAAGATGGCAAATACAGGGCACCGGGGTGACTCAGTTAAGTATCTGACTCTTGATTTCTGCTCAGGTCATGATTTAACAGTGGTGAGTTTGGGCTTCAAGTATCAGCCTGGAACCTGCTTAGGATTCTCTCTCTCTGTCTCTCTCTCAAAATAAATAAACTTAAAAAAAAAAGATGACAGATAGGTGCCAACTCTGATTAGTAGTAGCTGGCCATATTGTAAATTTAGAGACTGGCAGGAATAAGTGTTGAGAGCAATTGGCAATGTAGGCCTGAATGCAGGGTGGAGCAGAATTTCCTAACCCCGTCTAGTTCAATCTGTTTTACAGATATGGAAGTGAGCTAGAGTAACCAGCTGTCCAGCTTTTCCACACATGATCCTGGTTTTAACAATGAAAGTTCCATATCCGAGGAAAGTTCCATGTCCACTCAGTCCCTGGCAAACCGGGATGGTAGGTCATCCTAACTGAGGTCCAGAGATTGATCAATTTCCCAAGGTCAGGGAGAGAGTTTTCAGTAGAGTAGTACCTGTAGGTTAGTGGTTTTAACATACTTTCTGAATAGCAAACATAGAATCAACTCTCCAAAGGCATGCTTCCTTTGACCCACATCAAACCTGTGTGAATATTTGAGTGCGTACAAATAGGATATAGATACAGATGGGCCTCCATCTACCATTGGGCCTCCATCTATCTCAGACTCAGACTTTTCAATTGTAAGTGACAGAAACCCAATTCAAGCAAACTTAACGGTACAAAGGGGCCATTTTATTTTAAGTAAATAAATCACAGAGAGAGATAAATAGTCTCTTTTTCTTTTCCATTTCTCCATTTCTTGTCACTGTTTAACTTTCTCATGCTCTCTTCAATGGCATTCATTTCCTGGCAAAGGATGGGAGCAGCTACTTCTTCATTTCTAAGTCATAAAATTTCTGGGAAGGACTTTGGCCCAGTCTGGGCCACATACTCTCCCCTCTACCAAATCGCCATATCCAGGCTGATATGATGACATTGGTCAGCTTATGTCACAGGCTTTCCCATCAGGACTGTTGGAGGCCTAGAATGGGCAGCTTCATATAGAACGTGATGAGTTGAAAGAGGAGAAGAGGAGTTTCTCCAAAAGGAAGGAGTGAGAGTGCATTGTGGGCCTACTGAGCAGTTTGTATCAGCTACAGCTGGCAAAAGATGCCATTTTTTAAAATGTTTATTTGTTTTGAGAGAGAGAAAGCGAGCGTGAGCTGGGGAGGGGCAGAGAGGGAGGGAGAGAGAGAACCCCAAGCAGGCTCCTTGCTGTCAGCATAGAGCCTGACTCAGGGGCTCAGTCTCACAAACTATGAGATCATGACCTGAGCTGAAATGAAGAGTCAGACACTTAACCGACCGAGCCACCCAGGTGCCCCAAGGATGCCATTTTTATTTTGCTACCTAAAGGTTCTGGTGAAACTAGAGGAGGAGCTCCAAATCATCATAGGCAAAGTGTAGACAAAACCAGCCTTAACACGTCTGCAACTTATGTTGAGAGGTAGGTGAGGCAGCATCCACCCAAGGCAGCAAAGTAGAACTAAACCACCAGGAACCAGAAGCATTCATCCATCTGCTGCCTCTACTTTAAGTCTTCCCAGTCCAGCAAAGACCTTTGGACACTAGGACAATGCAGCCATTGTCTAAATGAGAGGAAAACGATGACTTTGCTCCCAATCAACAGGACTGTCTTAAGGTCAGTGGTCAGGGGAGCAGAGTTTTTGGGGTTAACCTCTACGATAGGAAAAGAGTATATCCCATGTCACACCATTCAGCGCCATCATAGTCGTTGAGGTATACATTAGTATAAAACTTTCCATTTCTGTCTCGAAAGAATGATCCACAAGGCAGCACTCTTACTCCACAATGGGTCCAGGTAGGGCTCATAGACCTACAGCTGATCTTGGCAGAGAGGTGGGAGTACAGAGCAGCGCAGAGTACACAAATTGTCAGTCTCGTAGGGTGAGGAATGGTATCCTGAGGGAAAAGGATGAGAAAGCCTGCCAGGCAGATCCAGAACAGCAGCACCACAGACAGCCTTTGGCAACTCCAGGCCACAGGATAACCCGCTCGGCATTGTCTGGCGTCCAACCAGCCAGGACGACTGGGAAACAAGCCGCAAGCTGAAGGAGGCCATCTCCTCGGCTGACCTCTGTGCGCCTTTTTTGATTGTGAAATTTTTTTTCACTTATTTAAAAAAGTTACACTGAAGGAAATTAATAAAGAAAAATTTCACCCATGTCAGATATATTTAACTCTGTGTTTCTGTTCAGCTGGGTATGCATTGGTACAGGAGCCATCCCATGGAGGCATTTGCTAAGAGCCAACTATAATAGGGTCCAACTATGGACTGTGTGTATGTGTTCTTTGCCTAGAAACACCCTTTCCACCCCCAAACCTGGATGAATTCTCTCTGAAGCCCTGCTGCTTGGAGCCCTCCTTTCCTTAGGATTCAGCCAGCCCAGGGCCTCTTCTTCCCTATCTGCCTGGAGCAGCTGCTCCTCCAGGACTCCCTGACCAATCTTGAATGGGTAGACAGAGAATGCACAGTAACACCGAGCAGGGGTTGGGAACCCAACTGCGAAGACCCAATTGTTCAATTGTTTGAGTCAAATACGAAGCTGTGAGCTGGGTGTTTTTATGTCCCTTATCTCAGTTAATGCATAGCACCACCTTCCAAGACAAGTCATCTTGTCCCAATCTGACAGATGAGGAAATAGAAAGTCTGAAATGTAAGTGGTGACCATAGGACAGTGACGAGATCTTGACCCATCCGAGATAACAAAATGGCATTGGGATATATCATCTTCATTTACTCCTCACTGTAACCCTGCAAGTTTGGCATTATTGACTCTATTCTACAGATGAAGAAACTGAGGCGCAGGGGGGCTGGCAAGCCCAGGGCTGTGCTCTTAACCTTCCAGCCTAAGGCATCTGCTGGCCAAGATGCCAAAAGCCCTGCTTGTCTCTCTAGCTGAACTGTGAGCTCATTTAGAGTTGTGGCCGAGGCCCTTCCTCCTGAAGCACACTGCCATGTTCCCAAAGGGTCCCCAACAGGTTGAATGAAGGAATCCGATCGTGGGCCTTGTGGCAGATTCGGTTCCTTCCCCTTGATGGTTTTGCATTCCTGCCCCCTGAGTCCAATTGTTTGTCTTTCCTTGGCTTGGAAGGTCAAGACCTAGACATCCTGTCTCCCTAAGTTCAGCAGGAAAGATGGCTTTTTCTAGGTCTGGTGTCGGCAGCCTCCCACATCTGCCTCTCCTCATAGAGAGGGTGGGGTCTTCCCAGGCCCCCGAGCCTCTAGTGTATTTTTTCTAAGCAAACAGTTTTCCTCCAGCTACCGAGGAAATATTGTGCCATCTTGAAACTGAAATAGGATCTGGTGTCACAAATGAGACTTGATGGGGGTGAGAGAGGAGGGAAATTAATGGTAGGCACAACTCTTAAAGCCCCAGCTCTACCAAGCTTCTACTCTGGGAATAGAGATGTGCCTACGTCCGGGATGAGGGTGTCATCTACCTAAATGAGGCAGTTTTCTGGGTGCTAAAAAGTTCTTTTTTGAGATATAATTTAAATATACCATAAAACTAACCCCTAGGTCCTTAAGAATTTCCCCTCCTAAGAAATTCTTCCCCTTCTTAGCTCCCCTGCCACCCTCCCCCACCAGCTCAGCCATCCCACAAGGAGAGGAAAACTGAGAGGAGTAAGTTTCCCCAGAATAGCATTTCTTCAGTGTTGGGATCAATAAACCCGTTTGCTTAAAAGGAACCAGATGATTTCATCCTTGTAATTACAAGTTTGACGTTTGCAAATCTTGCCCAGGCTCCAAATGAGCCTCTTTGTCATGGGAGGCGGAGGGTTTGTCTGGGTGCCTGCGGATGGGGACTGAGCCTCCTGTACTGGGAAGAGGGCCAGCCTGGGGTCAGGAGGCCTAGCTGACCAGTCTTCGAGGGCTGTTTGGGACTGCTCCCCTTCTCCTCCCCTGCTCTCCAAGTTTCTGGCGGGTGATGGGAAACAGACGAGACTAGGGGACTAGAGAATGGCAGTGGTGAGCTCTAACCGCACCGCCCCTCCCCCGTGCCCCTCCCACAAGTCTCTGATTTGCCTATTGCAGAAAGGCAAGGGCTGTCAGCCCGGCATTCATGACTCCTTTCCTTTCCAATCCCATCTCCCATCATTTCTCCCTGTGGTATGCAGCAATCCAGCCATACCAACCTGGTTACATTTCCCACATGCCTCAGTGCCTTTGCTCTTACTGTCTGTACCCTCTATCTAGCATGACTTCCTCCCCTTTCTCTGCTGCAATAACTCACACTTTTTCTTTAAATATAAGTTCAGAGGCCTTTGATTGTCCTCCATAGACCACCCCACAGTGTTCCTCGCTTTATCATTTGGGCCATACAATGCATCAGGGAGATGGCCAGTACACCTAGGACATAGCAGCATCCTGGGAGGATTTGGCTCCTAAATCACTAATTTGTGTTCATTTTACTACTACTCAGCCTTCACATGAGTGTCTTTTGTCCCACCCTTATTTTTTTAATGATTTAAAACATGCATATTTTTTGTAGAAAACTGAGGACATATAGGAATATAGGAAATATAGGAAAATAGTCTCACCACCTCAAAACAATAATTTAATTATAATTAAACATGCAGTGGGGCGTCTGAGTGGCTCAGTCAGTTAAGTGTCTGACTTCGGCTCAGGTCATGATCTCACACTCCATGAGTTCAAGCCCTGCATCGGGCTCTTTGCCGACAGCTCAGAGCCTGGAGCCTGAGAGCCCTTCAGATTCTATTCTGTGTCTCCCTCTCTCTCTCTCTCTGCCCCTCCTCTGCTCAAGCTCTGTCTCTCTCTCTCTCTCTCTCTCAAAAAAAAATAAACATTTAAAAAAATTTTAAACAATTATTAAATACACATTTAAGTATATTTTGTTTGGCCTTTCTCCAGCTACGTTTCTTCACATAACTATGCTGGGGTTTTTTTAAGTTTGTTTTTTTTTTTAATTTTTTTTTTAAATTTTTTTTTAAGGTTTATTTATTTTTGAGACAGAGAGAGACAGCACGAGCAGGGGAGGGGCAGAGAGAGAGGGAGACACAGAATGTGAAGCAGGCTCCAGGCTCTGAGCCTTCAGCACAGAGCCCGACGCGGGGCTCGAACTCACAGACCGCGAGATCATGACCTGAGCCGAAGTCGGACGCTCAACCGACTGAGCCACCCAGGCGCCCCTTTTTTTTTTTTTTTTTTGAGAATGAGAGAGGAAGCGTGAGCAGGGGAGGGGCAGAGAGAGAGGGAGAGAATCAGTGCAGAGCCCACCTCGGGGCTTGATCTCATGACAAGATCAGGACCTGAGCCAATATCAAGAGTCGGACCCTTAACCAACCAACCGAGCCAGCCAGGCACTCTGCACATAGTTATGATGTTTTGTGGTACAGTTTTGAATGCTCTATGTTACCTAACCTATGGCGTAAGTATTTCCCCATGTAATTAATAAAACTAATGACATCCTGGCTAATCTCTTATTGTTGGGCATTTATTCAGGTTGTTTCCCATTATTCACTGTTATAAAATAGGCTTCTGTGAACATCATGGTGCCTAAGGATTTTTCTTAATGTTTTCCATCGCATTTTTAGGGTCAATTTGCAGAAGCAGAACCACTATGTCAAAGGTATGGGCATTTTAAGGTTCTTGATGTATGTTGCTAGCCAGATTTCTCTTTGGCACTGCCTCTTCTCTCTTCTTGAGTCTTAAAAATCCTTCCTGCCCCCATTTCTCTTCTCAGTGCCTCAGACACAGGAAATGCCAACCGAGAATAAACCAAGACCTGCAGATAGAGATCAATGGATCAATAAAGGAGGTTGAATAATTTAGCATTCACTTCTGGCTCATTATTGACTCTTGAATCCAAATGCATCCTCTTTTACCTTCTCTCCTTTTTGTCTCCATTTGATGATGCCTTGATACCATGTGCTGTTCTTGGATTCTTTCCCAAATTTCCCAAGTTCTAAACCATCCTGACAGTCAGGGTTTCCCATATGCTGTAATATTGTCTTGCAAGTAGGCAGACAGTATTACTAGCCCACAGCGTCCTCGCCAGCCTGCCTTCCCTCTAGGAACACAAAAGGAACAATTAATAAAGCAGACAATAATTCTCTTCTTCTAGATGATACTTCTGAGTGAATGGGCAAGGAGTTCAGCTTCAGACTGTCTTAACCCTGGTTAACTTCCTCTGTCTAGCTTGGTTCTTTCCCCATTCTCGGCCAAGCAAATTCATACTCTTTCATTAAACATGGGCTCAGAGGCCTCTGAGAACTGCTGGGAGAATGACTGCTCCACACAATGCCTGACCTAGAGACTGGACCCGGCCTCCTCAAAGGCTCTCCACAGTTGGTAGCTTCCTTAGCCCACCTGATGCTAAGGAAGTTTGCTCCTTCTGCCCCAGTGGAGCTCCCACTCCCAAGTGTTGGTAATTGAGATGGACACAGAGATGGGCCACCCACATCCCTCTCAATGAAAGACTTGTTACCCAGAAGCTGGGATTACTGTCAGTCCTTTCTGGGATTCCCTGAGCAATAGAGAGCTACCTGCAAGTCTTCCTTCCTGGGCAGCTTACATCCAATGACTGGCGATGGGAGGGGTTCCTGGATGGCTCAGTCAGTTAAGGATCTGACTTGATTTAAGCTCAGGTCATCAACCCAAGGTCATGGGATCAAGTCTCGGGTGGGCCTCTGCACTGACAGTGTGGAGCCTGCTTGGGTTACTCCCTCTCTCTCTCTCTCTCTCTCTCTAACCCTTCTCCCCTCAAATTAAATAAACTTTAATAAACAAACAGCAACAACGACAAAACAATGACTAGTGATGGGGGTATAAAGGCCCAGCAGAGCAATGCTGATGGGCCCCATGAGCTCCAGGGCTCCCTGTGGAGGCGCCTGAAGCTGCTGTTGAGCTGCGGTGTAGCTTCTGTTTTTTTCCTCTCAGATTTTGGTTTTTTAAAAAATATTTATTTATTCATTCATTCATTTATTTATTTTTGAGAGGGGATGGGCAGAGGGAGAGGAAGAGAGAAACTTTCCTCTTTTTTTTAATGTTTATTTATTTTGAGAGAGAGAAGGGGGGGTGCATGAATGAGAGTAAGCAGAGGAGAAGCAGAGAGGGAGAGAGAATCCCAAGCAGGCTCTACCCTGCCAGCACAGAGGCCGATGGAGGACTCGATCTCACCAACTGTGAGATCATGACCTGAGCCAACAGACTGAGCCACCCAGGTGCCTCAAGAGAAAGAATCTTAAGCAGACTCCACGCCAAACACAGAGCCCGACTCAGGTCTTGTTCCCACGACCCTGGGATCGAGAGTCAGGCACTTAACCAACTGAGCCACCGGGTGCCCCCACACTCAGTTTTTTAAATCTATAAATTGAGGACAAAGACATCTACTTGTATCTGTCAGGACTGTTTTGATTTCAGGTAATAGAAGCCCAATTAAAATTGGCTCACACAAAAAAGGGGAAGAATTAGCTCATTTAACTGAAAACTCTGGGTGTGTACATGATTTCAGGCATGGCTGGATCCAGGTATTCACTGACATCAGAAATCTGTCTGTCTGTGTCTCTGTCTCTCTCGGTCTCTTGGTTCTGTTTGTCTGTTTTAGCTTCATTCACATGCTGACTTACCCGCCCCCCCCACCAAGTGGTGAGGACTGCTCTTTCCTGATATTCCCACAAAAATCTTGAGTTGGCTTTAATAGGCCATGTTTAGGTTACCTGTTCATTCCTGAACTGTGGACACTGAATTGCTGTCAAGAGGGTAATTTGGCAGGAAAAGGAATGCATGTATGGGGCAGGCAAAAATACCAGATGGTACCTTGGTTAGTGTCTGGCACAAAGTTATAAGCTCTCAAAGAATGGCAGCTATGACAATCTTAAAGGTTCCATCTGGCTCTGAAATTCTAGGATTTTTACAACTCTGTACTTTGATACAAATCCAACTATAAATGTTGGCAGTCAAGGGATGCCCTGGATAACAATTTGAGTTCATACAAGGTCCAGTCAAAATACCATAAAATGAGCTGAGAAGGGGCCTGAAAAGGAACCTGGCAGAGCAAGGCTGGGGAGCGCGTGCTCCTCTATAGCAGAGGGTAACTGCCTGCGGCTTACCTTCCTTTGTAGTGAGCCACGGAAGGTGGCAATGACAGCATCAGTGTGTGGCCCTGGAAAGGATTCCCTGAGGTGCTGGGGGCTGCTTTGTCAAAGGATTCTGCTGCTTTTAGCATCAAATGACTTAGCAGGACCACCTCTGGTAGCCAGAGACAGCCTTGGGTGGACTGGGGGTGTCCACTGGGCCCAAAGACTGCCCGATGTGGATGCTTTGGTTAGGTGGTGACCAAGCAGCCGCCCAATCAGAGCCTTTTTTGAGGCCTCTGTGGTGTAAGCACGTGTATAGGTGGCAAGTCCAGAGGAAGCAGGGCTGGAACTCAGATTCCAGCCAGGCTCTCATTCACACCGTAAACCAGGTAAGCGGTGCCCCCTGGAGGTGCATACTGCAATAGCTCTTTCGTCGGCCACACCTGAGCAATGTGGGAGGGAGGCCTGTATCACGCAGCACAATGGGCTCCTGGTTGTTTCCCTGTTTCTCATATTAGATTTCCATTACCTAGAGTTGTTTAGGTGTGTTTGCATCCTCACATCTTTTCCCAGATGTGCTGCATATTGTAGATGAATTGGTCACCTAGAAGCCAGGCAGTTAGGACTTCTCGTGGCAGGGAGGATCAGAGAGGCCAAATGAATGTCTGAGGTCACACAGCAGAGGGAACAGTTATACTAAAACTCAAGATCCCTGACCACCTGTGGCCTTTCCTAGCACTGAACTCCAGACTTCCATGTTTCAGAAGTAGCAAATTGATGGTAGTGCTCCTGGTAGTCCTCCGGAGAAGCCCAGCAACAAAACCAGAGTTTTAGAGTCTTGGATCTGGAGTCTCTGGAAGACCCTGGAGGATATCAGTCCTTTCTTCGAGCCAGAAGAGCTGCTGCTTAGTTAAGAGAGATGAATCAGCCACGGACGCCTCTGCCAGCTTTTGATGAATTTTTCTGCCACTGGTGCTAATTTCCTGAAAGGCTTTTCTTCCACATTCAGGCTCCCCTCAAAAGCGTTCTTGTGCCCTAATGGTAGGAAATTCATAACGATCACCCAGTGGCTTCTTGTCGAGGTCACCATCTTGTTCTTCACCAGCCTCCCAGTGGCTGGGACTAGACGAGTCCTGGACCATAGCTGGAGGGGACTGGGGTCGCAGTAGCGTCCTACTGGGATTGTTCCCAGATGCACAGATGAGGAGAACCAGGCCCAGAATGCCAAGTGACTTGCCTGAGGACACACACAGAAAAATAGGCTCAGACAGGAATATCCAGCTTCCAAATTCAGCCTAAAAGAGGCATGCTGAACTCTGCTGTGACACCATCTGATCTTGATTTCTTTCAGGGTTCAAATGGGTCTTCCTTCCCTTCTGTTTTGTCCCACAGGCCGAAAGGCCCAAACCCAACTCCTTGTGGCCATGGAGTTATTGTGATTTTAGAGAGTCAGTGGTAGGAAGCTAGAGTCCTGTCTGAATTGGCTTTCCATGGAGGGAAGGGAGAGAGAAGGGGCTTCCCCAACACTAGGCCCTGCCTGTGTCTCCATCCTAGACAGGATTCCCCCTTGGGACTTTTCCTGGATCCAGTAGGTAGGAGCTGAGGACTCCCAGGCCCTGGGGAGGGGCGATGAGATCCCAGGCTGTGTTGGGTGGGAGAGCTCCCAGCCAGAGTGCCTTTGGGGCCATCTGGTAGGTGGGGGAGGGGAAGGGTCAGAGCTGGCCTCCTGCTTTTGCCTAAAGCTCCCTGGAACAATAGAACGTCTAGGAGTCACTCTCAACTTATACCTCCTCTTCCCTTCCCTGTCACCAAGTCCTGTCTATCTGCTTTATGAACTTGCTTGCTCTCTTTTATGAAAATCTCATTGTCTAGTTTTGCATTTCCCTGCTCTGGTATTCCTACTTCTATTCTCTCTTCCCTCAGTTCCTCCGTACTCTGTAATATCAAAGATCCTTTAGAAGATAAGTCTAACCAGGACATGTCCCTCCCATGGCTCCCCAGTGCCTCAAGGTAGAATTCATGCTCTCTCCCAGGCTTATAAGTCTGGCGGTCCAGCTCTGGGGCGTGCTTCCCCTCTTAGCCTTCCTGCATGGGCCGCACTGACACAGAGCTGCTAAGATGAAACAGGCTAATTCCTACCTCCAGGACTTTGCTCCTGCTGTGTCTTCTGGCTGACATAGCTTCCCCTCCCCCTCTGCCTCCTTACCCTCCATTCTTTCCTACTGGTCCCTTGAGATGCTCCTCCAGAAGACTTCTCTGACTCACCACCTCACCCAAGTTAGGTTAGCATCTCCATGGTGCTCTCGCCTTTCCAGCTGACCCTATCATCCCCCCAAGATCTTAGTGGCCAGGCAACTGGAATGAGAAACAAATCCCTGCTTACTGCCATCTTCTGAGTACCCAGGTACTTCTCTCTTCCAGCCTGAACAGCCTCAGCACTACTCTGGCTCTCTGTCCATTTGCCTGTCTGGGCATGTGTCCACCTGCTTCTGTTTCTTCCCTCTACCCCTTGACTTTCTTGGCAGATTGTTCCACTGTCTCTTTCATCTGTTTCTGTTCTTTTCCTCATCCTTTAATAAACTTCCACCTCATTTCACGAAGGACTCAAGGTGGTGTCTTTGTCACTGCATCCCTTCCTCACTCAATCCCCATACCCCAGTTTCCAACAGGCACTCTCTCTCCACGCAGTTAATGAATTTAGTATATGGAAGGAGAGTTCAGAAAGAGAGTTTTGACTTCTAAAGGAGTGATGTCCTCTCCCTCACAGGAAATTTGGCCCTTCAGTGCACGCAGCAGGTTTCCAGACCCTTCCTACTAAGGCTAGACGTGAGAGGGGTGGGGGCAGAGGACACAGAGTAAAGGCTGCTCTGAAACCCATGCCACTGCACCTGGCACTGATCAGGGGCCTCAGCACCTCTGACCCAGCCTCTTGTGGCACTGATGGCGGAAACAGAAGAATTGTGCAGCAGATCCCTTTGCTCGACCCCATTTGTGAACCTTCTTCCTGAACCCTCCTCCAACTGCTTCTTCTCTTCTAGAAACTTCTGCCTCATGTAGTGGCTTACTTTGTCCCTTAGGACAGGGCTCCAGTGTGTCCAGCTTGGGCTGAAAAGGGGTCAATTGAGGAAGGAGAAGGCTTGAAGTGGTGGCATCTGAACCCACGGCTCCTCTTCCAGCCCTTCTTTCCTTCACCTGATCTCCCTGGACCTCAGAGCTTCTACTAGCTTGGGGTTCTGGCCAGGCCCCTGGAGCACCTCTCCTGGCAGCCCGTGGGCTTCTGGCAGGAAGGATTGATCCCTCTTGGGTCTCCCAGAGTCCACAGGTGGCCAGTCAGGTTGTGCATGGCAGGGACCCAGGAGAGAAAGCCCATGATTCATTCACTGGTGATGAGCCTGTGGCCCTGCACTGCCCAACCAAACGCCTGCCCACCTCCCTGCCGGGCAGGGGAACCAGCCAGCACAGGCCTTCACAGCCACTAGCAGGAAACTGCTCTGGGGGTGGCCAGCCCAGGCAGGGCCTTGGAGAGTGCGAAGCCAGGAGGTCTATGAGACCTCAAGGGGCTTGGACAGAGCCCCCCCACCCCCCCCCCCCCCCCCCGCTCCCTGGAGCGCTTGTGTCGCCTGCCTGGGACTGGGGCCGCTCGGCCTCATCGCACCTCCTGCCGTCCGCCCGCCAGGCAACTACTAGCTGGCGCCTGGGCACGGGCGGTCAGGGGCTCAGGAGCCCGATTCCCCTCGCCTCCACCCCCAGCGGCTGAGAATTTCAGCTTTCGGCGCCCTAGCGTCCGCCTGGGCCCTGGCCTCGCGCCAGGCGACTGGATCCTTCACTGCAGCTGGCGGGAGGCCGGACGGCGAATCCCCAGGGACTCCCAGGCGGCTGGCGCTGTCTGCCGGGCGAGGAGGGCGGCGGCGGCGGTGCGGGGGCTGCGGTCAGCGCGGGTACCACCGACGCGCCATGTCTCCCGCACTAATTGACCCTCAGCCACCTTGGTAGTAATTGCTGCTTCGCAGGGTGAGCGCAGACGGGGTGTCAGAGAGGAGGAAGGGGCGCCGCTTCTGGAGCGGGGAGGCAGTCTCAGCCGGGGCTGAGCCGTGGGGCTGGCAGGAGATGCTGTCCCCTCGGTTCCTACAGCCGACTTTGCACCGATGCGCCTTAGTTCTCTTGGCGGCCCTGGCACGCAGCGATAAACCCAGGGAAAAGCCACTCAAGCATCCCGGGGCCTTGACCAAGATCCAGTCAGTTCTGTGAACAGCTCCCTGTGGCGTGGAGCGTGGTGGAGCCTGGCAGGGACTTGAGGAATGACTTTGGGTGGCCGTCGGAGACTTCCGTGCAGCCAGGACGCCGAGGTGGAGACAGAGCAGTAGTAGCCCTCCCCGCCTCTCTTGTCCAGCAGGAAGAGGACAGGGTGGGTGTGAGGCATGGGCTATGGGAGGCAGGGGGCCAGTCCACTATCCAGGCTGCCTACTGGAATCCCTCCAGGCTGGAATTCTGAGAGAAGGTCCTGTGGTTTCCCTGGGAGTCATTTATGATCCTGGTATCTGCTGTAGTCTGGTGGGGCCCTGCCTGAACCCTAGCTCCTCAGCTGCACTCCCTCTGATTTGGGAGATAATAGCCTGCGGGGCGGGGGGCGGGGGGCGGGGATGTGGAGCAGGTTCCTTCCCCAGACCTGTGAGACAGTCTGAGGAGGGAACCCAGGGACCCTCAGAAGCAGGCCTAGACTGACCTGGACCTCCAGGTCAGGGTATCCTGTAGGCAATGGGATGAATCAAGCGCCAACTGGTCCCTGCTGAGTTCTGCACAGTTGCCCAGGATCACTTTCCAGGGGGCTGAGCTCCCAGCCTTCACTGAGGGCCCCTTTGAACTGCTGTTTGGTTGACTATCCCCTGGTTAGAGGAGGGCAGGGATGTTCTGCTGGCTATGCCTCCCGGAGAGTGGAGCTGCCACACACCCTCTGGGGCCATCCTTTCTCAGGGATAGCTCCAGGTCTGGATGGAGGTGGCAGAGTGAGTCAGACAGGCCTGTATCAAATTCCCACTCTTTCACAACTAGGCCATGACCTTGAGCAAGGCCTTTTATGTCTTGTGTCTCAGTTTCCTCGTCTATAAAATAGGGGTAATAAAATCCATGACAAGGTTGTTGTGAAGATAAATCTTTGCTTGAAATGGGCTTTGCCTCCCTCTTTTAACCATCCCTTTGATTTTGGGACTTAGAAGCTGTAGGATTGGGTGCCCCTCACTCCACAGGTCCCTGCAGCTTCTCGTTGTCTCAGAGACTCAGGAACCCTTAGGAATAGAGTCTAACCAACATTGCAGTTTGGGACAGAAAACCTGTGGGAGAATTTTAAAGATATTATGCTAAGGGAAATAAGCCAGACACACAAGGACAAATATCGTATGACTCTAATTCTATGAGGTACCCTGAGATAGGGTAGAAAGTAGAATAGTGGGTACCAGTAACCGGAGATGAGAGGAAATAGGGAGTTATTAGCGGATACAGTGTTTCAGTTTGGGATGATAAAAAAGTTCTGGAAATGGATGGTGGTGATGGTTACATAACAACATGAATGTACTTAATGCCATTGAACTGGACATTTAAATATGGATGAAGTGGTAAATGTTATATTATGTATATTTTACCACCAAAAAGCCAACAGCAATCTAAATAGAACCAAAAAAACCTGTGAGACAGGCTGGAGTATGCCCAGGTTGAGTTGCAGGAGAGGCCAGTGAGGAGTCTGGGTGTAGCACCAAGACCTACACCAATAGACAAGTGAGGATGGAGTATGGATGTCCTGAGGGCCCTTTTGAGATAATGAAGAAAAAAGTCAGGTGTTTTGCAATCCAGGCAACTTTGCCACAGCCACCACACTCCCCCACCCCCCGCCTCGGGTCTAAATGTAGCACAGCAGGCTGGGCCCAACAAGGAATAGGCAGGAATGCACCCTTCTTCTGATGGCTCAAATCAAGATGTCATCTGCTTCACTTAAGCATTTTACAGATGGAGAAATTCAGGTCAAGTCAACATGCTTTTACTGAGGACCATTCCTGTGTCCAGGCTTCGGAAGGGTCTTACAGGAGGTGAGTAAGGAAGGAGAAGATCCTAAGCTATCAAACCTTCATTCCACGTAACAAATAACCTGACCAAGGCTTCAGGCCAATGTAATGTGAACAGGCACAAGGCTGAGCAGGATGAATGGTCAATGACAAGCTGGGTGCAATAATAGGGGCAGCGACAGTCTGGGTGGATTTCCCCAAAGAAATCCAAAGAAGGGGCTTCAAGTAGACCCTTGAAGGGTGGGAGGATTTGGAGAAGGAAGTGTTTGGGTTTGTCCTGAGGCTGGGTGGCTGGGGACAGTGTAGCAGTAATAGAACCTGGCCTAAGCTGCTAGAATCAGTGAGACAGGGGGCATCATGGGATGTCAGGCTAAAGAGCGTAGTGCAAGGACCCAAACAACTGGCTAAGGCTGTAGCTCTTGCCTGGAGATAGTAGGGAGCCTCTGCAGGTCCTACACTGGGGAAGGCAGGACACTTGTCCCAGATGTGTCCATGGCCAGTCTCCCCAAAGTTTAGGTGGTGGGGTGATACCTTAGACTCCCTCCTGCACAGCCACTCTCAGAAATGCCTCTGCTTTTCAGGTCCTTAATGCTGGTACAGTCTCATCCAAAAGGCCATCTTCTCCTCCTTAAGCTTCATGCCCACCCTCATGATGAAATCCATCTGCAGGTACTTCTCCTCCTCGTGATAGCGTGGCCAGTGGGGCAGCTTCCCACCATTGGGGTTTCTGCCCAGAAGGAAGAGGAGAGAGGACTGTTTATGCTCATCTTCACCCTGCCTCCTTCTCTTACCCTTCCCTTATTCACCTTCTCTTTGGAAGCTGGAGTCCAAGAATTCCTAACAGGGATGATACTTAGATCTTTGAGAAAGAATAGAAGAGGGTGTGGTGGCAAAAGGGAACAGGCAGAGGGAAAAGTATGTGCAAAGCATTGGAAGTATGAAAGACCAGGGCTTTTGGAGAAAGCACAAGTATAAGGTTACAGAAAAACATGGGTTCTGTCAAGAGGATGAATGTGGAAAGAAGATGACCCAGTAAAGATTTTGAAAATCTTCATGCCAAGGGGCTATGGGGTGGGGACTCTAGTCTGGGGGCAGAGGGAAGCCATGAAGAGTTTTAAGCAGGTGAATGACTTGGTCAGATAGTATTACAAAAAGATCCTTTGAGTATCAAAAGGGGAATAGATAGAAAGGATAGAGAATGTGGAGATGGGAAACTAATCGAAGGCTAGCCAAAGCTCAGCTCTGCCAGGAAGCCGCTCCTGCCCATCCGGGCTCTGTCAAACACCTCCTCTGTGCTCTCACAGTTCCTTCTGCTCCTCCAGTACAGCAACTTAATGTTTTCATTATAACATTAACAAGCTGCTGGAGGATGGGGGTCATGTATGCAAGATTCTTGAATTCTAGCTCCCAATATAGGGCTGGGCAAAAACCAGAGCATGATGAATGACTTGGGTTCGATGCTTGAGTGAATGAAGAGTGTAGTCATGGAACAGAGAGGGACACATCCTAGGGACATT
Source organism: Paradoxurus hermaphroditus (assembly GCA_004024585.1). Taxonomy (NCBI): domain Eukaryota; kingdom Metazoa; phylum Chordata; class Mammalia; order Carnivora; family Viverridae; genus Paradoxurus; species Paradoxurus hermaphroditus. The sequence continues at coordinate 78,323 of PITB01007040.1, forward strand.
TAGGACCTGGTGACTGACTGGGAAAAGGTGAGGGAGAAGGTGCAGTTTGCTTGGGCTGATCATGCATTTCCTATGGGACACGTAGGGACAAATACCTGAAGCAGCTGGCCAGTGGGTCTAGCATTGGGCAGGAAGACCGCCCAGATGTGTTGGAGGACCAGACTCACCCTGTATGGGCAAAGTTGGCCCAGTATTTCAACATCTGGAGGCTCAGTGCTTTCTCCTCAGCTGTGGAATGGCCTGGGGTCAGAATAGGATGTGACATTTGGGACAGAGCATGAGGTGATAACATCTCACCCTGCTCCTTCTACTATTTCTTCCATACTGGGAGGCTTTCATTTCCAGGAACATTCTCGATTCGGAACTGCCTAGAACCTTAGGGTCAGCCAAAGGAGAGGTGAGTCCGAATACAAAGATGGGGAGACTAGACACCCAGTGAGGGTGTCAGGTGGGGCTTTAGCACCTTTGGAGAAGGGATTCCCGAAGATGAAGTGGATCTCTTTTCCGTGGTCTGCCCCCATCAGTGCGGGGCTTGACGATGACACCGGTGGGAGTGTGGTGCTCAAACTCATACAGGTAGACAGGGAAGCCAGCATCTAGGAATAGGGAAACTGAGGAGGGCTGCAGGAAAAGTCCTGGGCTGGGCTTCTCATCCACCCCACACATCCCACCCACCTGCATCAAGCAGGGAAAAGTGCTTGGGCTCCAGAATCTCAGGAGCAGATTTGAATCCCGTCCGCTCTACTCATCGGTCACATGACCTGGGGCAAGTCACTCACTCACTCAACCTCCCTGAGTTGTAATTCCTCATCTGCAGATGGGGATGCTAAAACTTAATTCATGGGATTGTTGCAAGGGTCACAGAAACCTTCCTATTCCTTCTATGAACATTTCCTCTCTTGGGCATTTAAGGTTCTTTGGCATCTATCCTCTCCAGCCCCACCTTTGAACTCTCACCCACGTGTTCTCCAAGCCCCATTCAGCCTGGAGAGGATCTCCAATGTGCCCCTCAGCCTGTCCTTTCAGCCAGGAAGCCTTCCTTGACCACCCTGGGCTATCTCCTCTGGGCTGGACTCTGCCCTGCCCTCCTCCCTCTCTCTCAGTTGACAGCACACTATCTTTTCTATGGCATCTTGGAATCCTATACCAGCCCAGTGGTGCAAGAAGGTGGGTGAGCTGTTGGTAAGCAGCACCAGTAGACAGAGCATGGCCACTCTTGGAGACCCCCCACATACCTCTGTGGTGGCGGGCAGCCTGTAGCGTGGGGTACACAAAGGTCCTATACCCAGCTACGTCCATTACATGGTTTGTTAACATTTTCCAGTCAAGATCATCAATGTCACCCAGGTAGTCCTCCAACTATCTGTGGAGAAGAGATGTTCATCCTGCCTTTCTTGCTGAGCCCTGGGGGAGAGGAGATACCCACCTTGGCCACCTTCAGTGAGTCAGCAGTGATGAAGGATCTGAGTGCTGCAGTGCCACTCTGGGAAATGGCCTGATGGGAGAGACCGTGCACTAGGGGTGACATCATCTGCAGGGGTGGGGAGTGTGGTACCCATGAGAGGCACAAGTAGAAGTCGCTTGGGCAGTTTTGGGTGCCTGTCTGGCCAGGCCTGGGCAGTGTAAAGGGGCCCAAAGAGTGCGGGCAACTGGGAGGGAGTCAAGAGTCCTGTGTTAGAATCCTAGACCTAGAACCGGTAGCTTCATGCCTGTGGGCCCCCATATCCTGACCCCTGCAATGGGCCCCAGCAGTTCCATAGGGGATCTGAGCTTGTGGGAAAGGTTCTGTTGCTGTAGGAAAGAGCCTCTCTCTAGAAACTGGGGGAGGGGGAACTGTATTGACAGTTCTTAACTTTTTTTGCTGCTGAAGTTGGGAGAGCAACTTTAACAGGACCCCTCATCTTGTCTCTTGGGCACTTCATGTGCCCCAAACTTGTTTCAGCTGGTTCCTATCTGAGTGGCGTCCCTCACCCTACCCCATCCATCTAGCCCCAGGGGCCTTTCCTATCACCCCGGCTGCCGAAGTCGTGTCCATCTGGCCTCCTAGATCCCTCTGCAGCTACCTTCTACTTCCTAGTCTTCCTGCTTCTGTTCAGAGGTGGGCCTCATCCTCTCCTCTAAGATATCCTCTTCTCTCCACTCCTGGTTGGCCTCCAAGCCTCTCCTCCTGCTTCTTTGTCACTCAGTTCCAGCACACTGAGCCATCCTTCTAAATGCACATCTGGCTTGGTCACGTCTCTGCTTCAAATCTTTCCCTGCTCTCCAATGTATTTTGAATAAAGCTGCTTAACTTTTCTGGATCTCAATGTATCCATCTGCAGAATGGAGAAAACTCCTCTTTTGGTAGAACTGTAGAAAGAGGACACTTCTATTTCTGGATTGTCGAGGGAATTTAATGAATATACATACAGTGCTTGGAAGAGTGTTCCACACACAGTGCTTGAGCATTTGAGTATTATTACTGTGGTGGGTAAAGCCCTGTGTGATGTGATCCCAGCTCACCTCCCAAACATGTATCCCGCAGACAGTACCTGACCTTACACCTACACTCCGGGTAACTCCAAGTCAGTGGTCACCCCCGTCTGAACTCAGAGCCCTTACTCCCAGACCCGGCCTTGCCCATAGGGCAGATGGTGCATTCTGTTCAGGGAATAGAGCTCTGGGGGTAGGTAGGGAGGCAGGAGGTGCTGGGTGATCTTTCAGCCCACCACAGATTGGCTGAGTATCCCTACTCTCAGCGTTGCCCTCTCTGCTGGCTTGGTTTTCTCATCAGTGTTATCCCGGGATGGAACGGTACCCTTTGCAGGGGTAAGGGCAAGCCTGTGCACCGGCATGTTCCCGTACACGCAAATCTGCACAGGTGTCCGTACAGTGGAGGATGCACTCATTGGAGCACGGGAACCTGCTTCTGTGCTGGGTCTGACCCGGCGCTGCACTCACCAGTCGTGAGATACACATGGTCCCGGAAGACTGGCCGAACAGGGTCATGCAGCGCAGAGCCTCTGGTCCAGCCGCGCCCAGTTCCCGCGGGCCTGGCTGTCGCCTGTGCTGGGCGCGCGGGGCTTCTAATCAGGGTCCCGAGTTCCCGACCTACTGGGTGCTCAGGGCTCCTGCCTGGTTCTGCCTGGCCCCACCTCACGCCGCCTCGTCCCTCAGGCACCTGGTCTTGCGACCACACCTCTTTCCCTCGTGTTAGATCCTCCTCCCTGGAGACACTTGGGAGAGCCACCCCCTCCAGCTGAAATTAGGCCCCGCCCCTGCACGCCCCTTTGGTAGCCACGCCCCCACACCCCCTCCCCTATCCTTCCACCTAGTCGCCATATTCTCTGCGCTGAGCCCAAGTCTCTAGGTACGCGGCTCCTGGTTCCCCGCCCACCTCAGGAAACCCAGGATGCCGAGCCGCTGCTGCAGAGCACGAGCACCACTTTCTTGCCGGCGGCCAGCTCCTGGGAACCAGACCATCACCTGGACGTGGAAAACCGAGGCCTAAGGCGGACGGTGGGGTGCCTGAGTGGAATGGCGCGAGTATGAGGATGGATACTCACCGGCAGCGGAGCGTCCCCACGCGCGCGCACTGCTGCGTACACCTTCAGGTACAGACAGTTCTCGCTGACGCGCAGCAACTTGTATTGTTTCCACGTGTCGAAGTACATGGAGGTGATCTGTCTCCATGACTCCTGAAGGCACCTGTGGTCATGATGTGAGTTTGGGTCCAACCTGGTGGCCAAAGACGGGAAAGTGGTTGCAAACCCGGGTTCCGCAATTGAGGGAATAGAACCAAAAGCAAAATTTAGGATGCGCGCGCGCGCGCGGTTGTGTCTGTGTGTATCTGCCTGTGTCTGAATAGCCTCCACTAGCGTTAGGGTCCAGGAATGGGGAGGCAACTTGGCCTCCCCAAGATCCACCGCTCTACCTTGCCCTGGCCCCAGGAGTCTGCCCGGGGAAAGGTTCCCTGCTCCTGTTGGAGACCCTGTTGACGCTGTCAAACCAGAAACCTGGGTGCCCTGGGCTTTCCTGCCCCCGCGCCTCAGTCTGTTCTGCCTCCCAAACAGCTCTTAAATATGCCTTCTTCTCCATCCCAGAGCTCCTGCCCTGTAAAGGCCATTACCAGCTCTGGCCAGGACACTGCCCCAGCCTCTTTACATAGCTTCCAACTCATCCTACTCACCCTGACCAGAGGGATTGACAGAAAACAAAACCTGACTATTTCCCTTCCCTCCTTAAAACGTTCCTGGGTCCCCCTGTGCTCAGGATAAGGTCCAGATTCTCCCATACTGACAGCCCTCCATCTAGTCTTCCTGGCACTCTGCTCCAGATACCCATGGACCCTTCTTCCTTGCCTCCCACCTCTAAGCACTTTTGCTTCTGTCCCTCTGCCTAATGCTTTCTCTGCCTGGCAAACTCCTGCTTCTGTTCAAGGCTCAGCTCAAGTGGTGCCCTCTGCTGGGCACTTCCCCTCTGTGCTTCCCAAAGCTCTATCCACGCTGACTATAGTACTGGGTTAGAGTTGTTTCGATTTGTTCGATTGGTTTTCTCCCCAAGCAACCCCATGCACTCCCCAGGGGCAGGGTTGGATGTGGATTTGTCCGAGTCCTGGCATCCAGCCCAGTGCCTTGTACCATGTGAACATTTGGTGTACTTGCGGAGCTTGGGCTGTTGGGCCACCTCACGTTTTCTCCTTGCTGGCCCATCCTGGAGGGTGGCTATTCCCAGTAGTTGGGGTTGGGCCCATCTGACTGGCTGCAGGAAAGCCTGTCTATTCTATTTCTTTCTCCACTTGTTCCCTTGCTGTTCTGGCCCCAAACTAGTCATTATCTAAACTGGTCACTAGTCTTCTTCTCCCCTTAACTACCAACCCACAGTCTGTTCTAAGCCATCCACAAATTATTCTATCTTGTCATGCTGTGTTCGAAAGAGCTGATGTCTGACAGCTCATGGCCAAGGTTCCAACAACTGGCACCCAGACTTCTATGCAATGGGCGCCCCAATCTCTAAATCCCTGATCCTCAGGGCTCTAACAGTGGTCATCCCATGTTCTGTCACCTGATCCATGGGATTCCAAATAACAATCACAGAGCATTTGAATATCTTGGTTTCTCTCAATAGTGGTCAGTGTTCTAACACTAACACCCCAATGTTCTACTAACAGCCATTCATGTTTTAACAGTGGATGCCCTGTTCTCAACAGTTAGACACCTTGCATGGTGGTATACTTTTTAAATATCAACTGACACCCAGGCTCTCATGGTAGACATTTTTCTAAAACCAACACTTTATCCAACTGATCGTTAATGATTGCCACAGAATATTATGGTCAGTGAGTTACTCAGTGATCTGAGTAAATAATAAATACACTTGTTCTGGGTAAATTGCCAAGCCCAGTGCTTCAAAGGGCAGTCATTATCTCAAATGCTCACGTGACTCAGGATTTGAGCCATGCTAGAGGTTACATTAAGATTCTGGGACTTTGGGGCGCCTGGGTGACTCATTCGATTGGGTTTAGGTCATGATCTCAGGGTCGTGCGATTTAGCCCCGCATC